>KE505611.1:75263-99189 GCA_000441515.1 Elaeis oleifera | reverse complement strand
TGGGTGAGAAAAAAATCAAAGGGAAGAGAGTCTTCATCAAATTTTCTCTACCATCCAGCATCCTTCTCTGATCCATCTTCGATATCGAAAAAGTTTGAGAAAATCAAAGAAGGAGATCATGTCAGATCTACCATCAGAAGCCAACTATGCGAGCTAGCACTCTCACGAAGGGCTGATCGGTCCGAAGGACTTCGTGTGGACCATCCGTAGAGGTCAGATGCTTGTGTGGCTATGAAAAACTAGAGAGACTTCTAGATCTACATTCTCGATCGTAGAGTTCGACTATCTATGTTCAGGTATTGGGTTCGGAACCCTACAAGTGGTAGATTAAATCTATTACTAAAAGCTATTTTTTTGTTCACATGTTTGTCATTTTAAATTCAGATTTTTATGCATATAAATTCATGTCATAGATATGTTTGTAGAAGTTTTAAGATCAAATCTTATGCATGCATTTGTAGCTTAAATAGTTTAATCTAATATTCTTTCACTGAAAAATTTTGAAATGCATGCATGAAATCCCTGCGCAATCCCAACACTATATGGCCAAGAGAAGATGAGTGGCAAGGGCATGGTTGCCGAAGTTGAGGACCTCATTACTGACATTGATGATGGAGATGGCGGTGGTAGGGATGAAAGAGAGGATGTTGGCGGTGACCAAGTGGAGTTGGAGGATAGGAAGGGGATGTCATTGTTGGCAGCACCGATGATAATGGAGATGTTGGTGCCAACGAGGACTTAGATACTACAATAAAAAGGTCCATGGTAGAAGTTAAAATCATGGTCAAAAATATAAAAATCATTGATAAATCCTACATCAATAGTTAGTAACCCATGGTAATAGGTGGTACCGCTAAAAGCTCTTATCGTGGTTTTGGTGACTGCTATTGATATAAATAATTTTGTAGTGACGATCTTGCATCATTTTATATCTATGAGTTGTAACCATCTGTGTAACTTATTATAGCAATTACAATCACCACTACAGATGCAATCAAAATCAATTTTTTAATAAATTAATGTTGCATCTATAATCAAATATTTTTATAAATTCATGCCAAAAATGAGTTAGATATTATCCTATCAAATTCATATCTATATCTGATATCCCTTCAAATTTGGATGGAAATCCTTGTATTTGATCGAATTTGGATATATATTTGCAATTTTAATTAAACACCTACATAAGGAATTGAACCTGAGACATACTTAGCCACTACGATAATATTAGCTTTTGGTAAGAAATTATGATTTATTATACTTATTCAAAACTTACTCATGTTACAAAATATATATGTTTATTTCAAACATATTATGGTATTTAATTTAATAATTAATTATTTTCATAAAACAATTCAATTCTCTTCTTTTTGAAGGAAAATAAAAAAATGAATTACTTCATTTTATTCTCTCTAATATTTTGAAAACCTTTTCATTTAAACTATTTCAAAATATCCATAGTTTCAATATATTTCTACAATCATATGTATGTTTTCTAAAGTCCTTTAAAAGACGATAGTATATGATTCTTCTTACTTATACTCTAATTAAAAAGTAATCGTATTTAAGATATAATATATTGAAACTTTATAGTACATATTTGTATAAGTAGTTTTAAATTTTCACAAGACTGTTCTAGTATCTATAGTTTTTTATGCATGTAAATTGTGGTAAAATGTTTCAAAAAATTTTGTCCATTAAGATTTCATTTAATGGTGATGCCTGACTACCATTTTACTAGGTCAGCCAGTTAGTGTGGAGGTTTTATGGTAAAATTATCGAAAACTAGGGTTAAATTCTTGACTTTTTTAAGACAATGGATGGGATGGGAAGGACCTAATAGGTGGGATGGGCAAAACCTTTTGATGAACACACATCTCAAAGCATCATGAAATTATTTTTAGATGGTAGATAGGATGAGAACGACCTGCTGGATGGATGGGCAAAGTCTTCTAGCGAGGACAAATCTCAAAGTATGGCAAATTTTTTTAGATTGTAGATGGGATGGGAAGGACCAGACGAACTTTTCATATAGAATGAGAAAGACGGTCTTTCTATTTTTTTGATTTATTTTTCTTATATTAGCTTCACCCATAGACGAAGAGAGAGAAGGCTAAGTAAAATGCTTTGGTATCAAATCAAAATTTAATTTTTCATATATTTTAATATAAATCAGGTTGGATTAGTGATCCAAATCCTTGGTCAACCTTTTTTTTATAATTTTTAATAATTATGTCATAGACTATTACTTGGTTATGATGCATTGTGTGCAATATTGATGGTGGATTTTGTATCAGAACTATTTTATTTAATTGTTAAACTATATATCTTGACTCATATAACTTGTCATTAAATAAGTTGGATAAAATCAAGTTGAAAATAACATATTTAACCGCTAAAAAAATTCAGATAAAAGTATAATATATAATCAATTTTATTAAATTTATCATTCCTTTAATAACTGATAAGCATTAAAGATATTTTTAAGAAAGTAGGTGAAAGATATTATGTATTAATAAATTATTTGTAAAACATCTTTATTAATTAATTATAATCAATAATATATATAATAAACTACTATGAAATAGATTAAAACTTCCAAGCCAAGCCTAACCTACATTTTTCTAACTATTTATCTGACTTGACTAATCATGCAACCTATTTTGTAAATAGATCCGAAAAAATAGTAGTTGATATATATAGTTGAAACCTTATTATTTTAAATTTATTAAATACATGCAATATATTTTAAAAAAATTAATACATATTTAGTGATGAAATATTTTCATCAATAAAAATATAAATTACTTTGCAATGATACCAATATATCATAAAAATAGACCATAATTAAAAATAAAATCATTAGTTATATAATGATGTGTAAAGGTAAATTTTCAATATTCTACAATAAAACTATACATATTGTCAATTCAAATCTATTTAACCAGAAAATATTACTCTTCCAAGATACCATAGTAACATTAAATATTTTAGTAATATCTAATAGAATGCAACTTTTTGTAACAGCTATAAATACCATTGCTAAATATTAGCTTTTAATACCACTCTTGATGAAATACTGTAATATTATGAATCTTCGATGTTATTCTTAAGAGCATTACGAGAGAGCATATACAATAATATTTTTCCTAAGTGTTAAGAAAATTTTGTTGCTATAGGCTATTTTGTTGTAGCGGAAGGATGGCCGAGTTTGCATAATATAACTAGACTTTTGAGATGGTTGCCGACTTGAGGAGCTTTGCCATGGCCTTTGGAAGTAGAAAATTGTCTTACTACCAGGTTGTAGTTCAGAATGACCGTGACCTTGCCTGCAAAAATAAATAAAATAAAATAATCAATTTTTTTAAGTCCAAAGTAATGTCAAAATTTTCCCTTATTTGTTCTTCTTTATATTGAGTAAATCAGATTTATTAGACCAATCTAAGATAAACACATTCATGGCCACCAAAAAGTAAACTATCTAACAAATCAGAAGGAATTGCCACAACCATGCACAAAATAGACTCCATATGATTAGCAACAATGTGTGATTAGCAACATATTAAATCATCCAATCTACAGTACTGTTAATTTCTCTATAGACATTTATTTGTTTCTCTTTCACATACAACTTTCTTATATCCTTTCCCTAATAAAAAATGGTGGAACAGAGGACAGAAGAGAAAAACAAACAAGGAAGAAGTGGGACTTAGATTATTAAAATGGACATCTGTTGGTCTAAATTCTTTACTACTTTGCTTGAAACCTTTACATCTAAGTTATTGATATAATAGACTCTAGAGGGGAAGAGGGAGGTCGAAGGAGTCTCTATGGATGCCTCGACTGAGGCAATGGCAACTAGGCAACTGGTTGACTCCTCTCAGAAATCAATATAGCACAAAGGCAAACTAGTGATCTCTGGAGTCAATTGTCTCTTAAGGTGATGGAAAAGCTCAAGGAGAACAGAGTGGAAAGGGAAATGGAACAACTGCCGGTGGTTTCCATCGATGACGGGATGGAAAGCCTAAAGCTGAGGAGCTTCACCAATCACTAGAGTTTGTATACTGGTGGACCTCAACGAGCCTTCGATTTCTAGTGTTGATCCACAAAGGGAGGATGGACCTCAAAGAGTCTTTGGTTCCCAGCATTGATCTACAAGGGGAGGATGATAAAGGGATAAAATTTCTATAATCGGGCCGACCATGGAAAGAATTATGGTCGGACCGTCATCGTCTGTCACATGCATATATTGGGGCATTCATCAAAAAAGGAACGGTTATGTGATATTTATCTAAACTATTCAAATACCTCTAGCTTTTATCCATCCCTCTTTTCTTAGTATTTTAACACGCGTGTGAAGTGCGCGCGGCCATCCATCATTTGATGGATGTTTTCGAAGTATGTCAGATCATAATTCCTTCCATGGTTGGCTAGACTATAAAAATTTTATCCATGATAAAGCCTACATCTGGTAGCCCTTCACGTATGAGGGGATCCCCATCTATTGTTACACTTGTGGATGCATTGGGCATGGGGCCATGGAATGCCCCTTCCAAAAATCGACGGGAAGAATGGCTTCTATGGAACAGAATGCACAGACCTCTGAAAACTGAATACTGAGGATAATCTTCCATTTAAAATAATCCCAATTTTGCTCGAGGAGCCCAAAGAGAATGGATTTATAGCACTTGGCTAGCACTCTATGGCATCAGGAGGAGAGGCACCATAAGGTGAGGGGAGGAAGAACAAGTCACTTTAGTTGACTTGGCCTAAAAATGATTAGGGAATGATTTCACCACCAAAAAGCAACTAGTCCAACTCAAGGTGGAGAACAATCCTAGGGTTGTGAGGATTCGTGAGTGCATTTATTTAATTCCACATCGGTTATTCACTCTAAAGATCTTAGATACTTATATAGGATCAAAGAATCCAAATAATACCATTCAGCTAGTATTTTTAGGTAAGGTCGTGAATTGTTGCAAATAGAATCAAAGCCGACCTAGTCCATAGTCTATATGGACTAAAGGATACTATAGTATCAAGTTTAATTGAATTAGATTCAATTAGGTTTGATTCGATTAGGTTATAAGATGACCTAATCGCTAAGGGAGATTTGTTCTTGATTTGATCAGAATTTTGGTTCCATCAATTTTTAATTGGATTAGGATTTGATTAAAATATAAAGTCTAATTGGATTAAATTTTATTTATTTAATTGGGTCTAACCAAATGAGACTTGGTTTGGGATCAAATATGATAGAATCTAAGAGTCTAATTTAGTTGGACTTCTCCCTAACGCCACCCTTTCTCTACGCCCTTCTTTTCTTCACGCGAGAAATGTTTCTACGTGAATGTTTCTCATGCTCAGAGGTGAATTGTCACCCATTATCTGGTCCCTTTAGATTAGGATAAGTTTGGTTCATAATTCGAATTCAAATGGTTTAAATTTGACTTAAACAACCTAGTTCTTATCCTTATCCTTTGGTTGTCGCCTACACCTTAGAAGGCTGATCATTTGTGTGACAAATGAGAAGAAAAATTACGTGAGAAATGTCTCATGCCTCAGCCCTTCTAACGCCCTCTTGGATAATGATCAAGTGGTTGAGTTTTGAATTCAAATTGGTTTGAATTTGAACTAAATCAACCACCTTATCCTTATCCTATCTCCTCTCCACGCCATACTTAAATCCTCTCCAATTTTGTGTGACAAAGTGGGAAGGTTTTACCATAAAAAATTGTTTCTGAGAGAGAGGGGGCGTGAAATAGAGAGGAGGCAGGTCATTCTATGCGATAGAAAGAGAAAAATTGCTTCCGCTTTGAGCATGAGTTCTAGAGTGGGGTTCTAAGGTTTTGGTTTTAGATTTTTGTGAGAAGAACAAAACAAGAGGGTCTTGTTCCATACTTCCTACACCACCATCTCCTCCTATTGTTCCATCCTCTGATTCGAAAGAGTCTGGGTGATCCAAAGGAAGGGGCATATATCAGCCATCCAGTGCCTTTTGTGCGAGCTAGCACTCCCAAGAAGGACGATCTGATTACGATTTCGAGCAGACATCCTATAGAGGTCGGACGTGCTGTATGGCTCTTCGACATAAAAAAAATTTATTACCATATCTATCAATAGTGGTGATCATCTACCCATGCTCTGGTAAAGAATCTAATCTTTGTAGATAGGATCTATCGTTGATTAGCTTGCATATTTCAGATTTAATTTGATTGCATGATTGATATGATCAATCGTATATAGATTCAGATGTTGCATTTATTCATGTCATACGATCTTTGTTTGATAGTTTCTAGATCAGATCTAAGGTATGCTAATAAATCAAAATATTTAATCTATAGTCTTCTACTGAAAAATTTTAAAAATGCATACTTTAAACTGCTGATTTCCTTTCAATAAGAAGTTATGACAAAAGAAAACAAACATTACTTTATCTTAGCTATTAATTTATAAGCGATCCATAATTTTTAACTACTAAAGCTCAATCATTATTTAAGAAAATTTTAGCACAAAATTTTACAAATGAACGGATGCCATCAAATGCTATAATGACTTTGATACATTCCTATCAAAAACTACTAAAATATAGCTATAATTCAGAGAAAAAATGAATATAGAAACCAACTTGAAGATCATATTTAGTTCTCTGTAACATCTCTATCTTTTCTTAACAACTGAAATATTCTTTTCATTTTTAGTACAGTGTTTGTTCTATAATTAAAGTAAACAAACCATAACAAACAAATAGATTAGTGGCTTTCGCCTTGATAGCATGTACAAGATAAACATTATCAGGATTTGATGCCTCGAGATTCGATCTACACTGAGCCCACAATGAGGTCCAGAATGATGAATGAAGTACAATAAGCCCAACATCAGTCCAAACGAAGTCCAGACAGCGAAGTTACATGTGAGAGAAGCTAGCACGGCCTACGAAGCGACAGAGGCCGGTGATGGGCCAACGGAGTCCGACGAAGGCCGTGGCAGAGTGAGGACGCATGTGCGGCCCAAGCCCAAGCGGGCGCATGCGCGGATGTGGCCTAAGCCCAGGTGGGCGCATGCAGGCACGGCCCGTGCGGATCCTGATGTGGTCCATGCGTGGTGCGTGGACCGACGGTCTATGGAGACCCGCAGAGACCAGAAGGGCATTTCCTCTAGGTTTCTCACAGTCCACATGGACCAAAAGGTGGTTTCACAGCCATTTCTCATGGTCCATGATACTATTTCATGGATTGGATGCGATCAGATGGTTGAGATCTGATCTGGCATGCGATCGGACAGTGCAGATGGCTTGCAGGTATGATCTAGGTCTGATGGAGTTTGATCGAGTGTGATCGAGCAGCTGAGGAGACTTGCGGTGCTGATCAAACGATCATGAAGCATCTGGAGTCTGATCAGAAGTGGTTATCTGATCCAGAAAGGGTTTTGGGCTTTAAAAGGCCCTGTGGCTAAACAGAAAGTAGGGTGGCCTTGTGGTGTGTTCGATAGAGGATCCAGAGTAGCAGTAGACGAGAGGAGCCAACAAAGAGTAGAGGTAAGGGTGCTTCAGACAGACTATCAGACAGTGGATAGCAGTCACTTCAAAGATTCAGAGAGGTCTTTCTAGAGAGAATTTTTATGAGAGAGAGCTTCTTGTAAGAGAGAGATTGGGTGTACGAGAGTTGAGGGTGTGATCTCCTCTTATAGTTTTCTCTTTTTCATGGTGAAGCTTGCATGCCCCGTGGAGGCAAACCTTTTGGCTAATCCACATATTTGATTGTGTTTTTGTTTTGTTTCTTCTTTCTTTCTATTACGATGCATGATATCAAAAAGATTCTGTCGAGGTGGTGTTCTGGCCAAACATCCCCAATAAGTGGTATCAAAGCAAGGCGGTATCAGGGTGCAAATTACGACGGTGGTGACCAAGATTGAAGATGGAGAAGACAGGCTCAATTAAGATGGAGATCAACAGATTCGATGGAAAGAGTAATTCTTATTGTAGTAGAAAAGGGTGAAGGATGTGCTCATCTAACGAGGATTGATTGATGCTCTCTTGTGCGAAGAGAAGCCGACTACCATAGAGGTGCAGGATTGGAGACGGCTACAGATATAAATAGTGAGTACCATCTGCTTGTACCTAAAGGATGAGGTGGTGATCCATGTGCTTGGTGAGATATTCCGACGATGCTATAGTCGAAGCTCGAGGAGTTGTACATGATGAAATCTTTCACCAACACTCTCTTCCTCTAGAGATAGTTCTACCAGCTATGGATGACTGAGAGATAGAGCATGCAGAAGCATCTCAGCCACTTCCAGAAGATCCTCACCAACCTCTTCAGTGTTGGTGAGAAAGTTGAAGAGAAGATCAAGGTGCTAGTCTTACTAGCATCGCTTCTCTCTTCATATTAGTCCTTAATGACTACTCTTCTAGTAGGAAAGAGCACCATCAAGATGGATGAGATCACCATGGTGATTCTTCAGAATAAATTTCTCAAGCGGGAGAACCCAGCTTCAAGCTCAGACGGTGGCAGCTCAGCTTTGGTAATTTATGGAGGAGCAAGAGGCGACAGACGGAGTGACAAGAGATCGCGATGAGGGTGGTCCAAGTTTCAAACGAGAAACTTGAGCAAGATTAGATATTATTGATATGACAAGTTGGGGCATCTAGTCAGAGATTATCTTCAGCTCAAGGATCGAATGAGGGCTACTATAGCGATGGCCAGTAGCGAGTCAGAGAATGATGTCCTAGAGATATCTGGCGAGGTATCTACTTCTTTCTAGCGGTAAATTTAATTTTACATGCACCTGTCATGTATATTACAGAGAGGAACAGTTTGACTTTCTGGAGAGCAGTGAGGATACCATTTGTCTGCTGGATGGATCGAGTTATACGATTAGAGGCATCGAGACAGTCAACTGAAAGACACATGATGGTGTAGTGAAGAGATTGAAGGAGGTCCGGTACATATCCGATTTTAATAAAATCTTATCTTACTGAGCAGACTAGATTCGAGAGGTTACAGGATGGTAGCTGGTAGAGAAATCCTAAAGGTATTGTACAGTGATAGGATTATTTTAGAGAAGAAGAAGAGGACAAGAGGATATTACTATGTGGTGGGGAGCCTAATGCGAGATGGAATTTTAGGAGCCAGGAGGAGTCCAGAGTAAGGTGGAGCTCCAGGTGGAGATGGATCGGGCATGAGATGTGAGTTTCGGAAGGATGAGAGATGATATCGTAGGATGAGATTTCTATTGCCGTAAGAGGATACCCTAAGCAAATCTCAAATCAGGAGGAGCACAGCATATGATGGAGATGGAATCGAGTGGTCTGGCTTAACTCTCATGTTTGTCCATCCATGATCAGCAGGTTTTTTCCCAAATATGGGGCGAGGAGATCTAGAAGCTCTCAGTGTTAGGAGGAGGCCGAATGTCGAGTCGAAATAAAACTGTTAAGATTTGACATATCAAGATTTGATCCATACTGTGCCCATAGCGAGATCTAGGATCATGAAGGGAGTCCAACGAGCTCAAGATTAGCTCAAATGGAGTTTGGACGGTGAAGTTACACACGAAAGAAACTAACATGACCCACAGAGTAATGGAGGCTGACGATGGGTCGGTGGAGGTCGCGACGGAGCGTGCACGCTCGACGGTGCATGGCCCAGCATGCGAATGCATGGACGCACGTGGTGTACGGCCTAGGCCCAGGCGAGCGCACACAGGCGCAGTCCGCATGAATCCTCATGTGGTCCATGCACGGTGCATGGACCAGTGGTCCATGGGGATCCGTGTGGACTGGGAGGGCATTTTCTTGGGTTTCTCACGGTCCACATGGATCAAAAGGTGGTTTCACAATCGTTCTTATAGTCCACGGTACTATTTCATAGATCGAACATGATCAGATGGCTGAGATCCAATCTGGCATGCGATCGGACGATGCAGATGGCTTGCGGGTGTGATCTGAGTCTAATGGAGCTTGATCGTGTATGATCGAGTAGTTGAGGAGACTTATGGTGCTGATCGGATGATCGTGAAGCATCTAGAGTCTGATTAGAAGTGGTTCTCTGATCAAAAAAAGTTTTCGGACTTTAAAGGGCCTTGTGGTGAAATAGAGAGCACGATGGCCTTGTGGTGTGTTTGACAAAGGATCTAGAGCAGCAACAGACTGAGAGGAGTCGACAGAGAGCAAAGACAAGAGTGCTTCAGACAGACTGTCAGGCAGTAGACAGCAGTCGCTTCAAGGATTCTGAAAGGTCTTTCTAGAGAGAGAGCTTTTATGAGGGAGAACTTCTTGTGAGAGAGAGATTGGATGTACGAAGATTAAAAATGTGATCTCTTCTTGTAATTTTTTTTTCATAATAAAGCTTGCATGCCCCATGGAAGCGAGCCTTTTGGCTAATCCATGTATTTGATGATGTTTTGTTTTGTTTCTTCTTTTTTTCTGCTGCGACATGTGGTATCGAAAAGATCCTGTGGAGATGGTATCCTAACCAGACATCTCCAACAAACATAATATATACTATCAGTTGGTAGAGACCAATAATCTAAGCATGAATATAATTCTTTAGAATCTTAGAGTCAAATTGAGCAAAACTGTATAACAAATAACAATGCTACAAGGACATTTGAAATTCTAATCTCACTCTATTTGTTCCATGGTTTACACGTTAGATCCAATATTAAATTCAGGTTAGGTCAGGTCAAATGGATCTAAATTCAGTAAATCCAGATCCAACCCAAAAATTGAATGGATCCCATTTTAGAACCCAAACTGGCCCTACAGGTCCTTTAAAACAAGTTGGATTAAATCTAAGTGGGCTGGACCAAGTCGGGCCATGGGTTAACCTGACCTATTTATAGCCTCAATCAATGCCCTACAACAATCAACCCGGTGTAGGAGGTGCCCCAGCAACAACCACCCTGGCCTCCCCCTCAAAGTCTAAAGTGGAGAAGGCATATGCGGTTGAGTCAACTTAGAGTCCCAAGCAGAGGAGACGCTCTCCCACCTCTCACTCTAGCAAGAGATCTATTCCAGATCGATCTGCATCACATAGAAGTCTACACGACCCATGACGTTGACATAGATGACAAGCTTCAAGAGATGAATCGACAAATTGAGGCACTGTACCATTAGGCCATGGATTGAAATGATCAACCAGCTTCCGCATCAATCCATCTTTAGTGAGAGAATCATGCAGGAGCCATTGCCCACCAACTTTAAATACCTCAGTTAAAAACTACGATAGGTCAACTGACTCAGTGTATCACTTAGAGAGTTTCAAAGCTCTCATGCTCTTTCACGAAGCTAGCAAAGGAATCCTATGCCAAGCCTTCCCTTCAACTTTTAAAAGGTGGCTTGCGATTGGTATTTGGGCTTGAAGTTAGGCTCAGTTCACTCGTTCGACCAGTTTAGCCAGTCATTCGTAACCCACTTCATTAACAGCAAGAGGCAGCACCGAAAATCTGGCTCCCTGATGAACATCAAGCAGAGAGAAGAAAAATCCCTTTGAGCTTACATGAACCGCTTTAATGCGGCCACCCTTGAAGTACGTGACCTAGACCAGTCGGTCATAATGACCGCCCCAAAGGGAAGACTTCAGAAAATTCTCTCCTCTTCTCTTTGAAGAAGAAATATCTAAAGGACTTCATGGAAATGTTAGATCGAACTGAGAAATACGTTTGAGATGAAGAAGCCTTGGAGAAGCATGGGACCTTAGCCAACATTATGATTGAGGAAGAGAAAGGAGACTCGAAGCTCTCCTCGATTTGAGAGGATCCTCTAAGGAGTGGGCCATAGTCCAAAACTCCACCCCAGTACTGACAATCCAGAGCCCCTCCTTAGGACCAACGACCTTAAAGCCCTTGGACAGCATCGCCCATCACTAAGGCACTTGTCTCCATAGAGAGGATTCACTAACTATGCTCCTCTGAACACATCCAGGACTCAAGTGCTCATAAAAATCAAGGAGTAGCTTCCTAAGATGAAGAAAATGTGGTCTCGATCAAATCAATACAACTAGAATAAGTACTGCCGCTATCACCGCAACCACGGTCACAACACCAAAGACTACATCCAACTCTAAGATGAAATCGAGGAGTTTATCCAATGGGGTCGAATGGATCATTTCATCTACCGCATAAGGGGGAGCACGAGGACCCACCAAGGGCACCCGCCGCCAAAACAACATCAGTGGGAAGAGCCTACAGAAAACCAACCTACAACTAGCATAATCAATGCCATCACTGAGAAGCACACTGGACTAGAGCTCGAGGAGTTCGCCAAAAGGCAAAAATCTGATGAAACTATCACTTTCTCCAAGAAAGATGCGAAGGGGATCCAGTTTTCACATAATGATATGGTAGTTGTATCTTTAAATATTATAATTATGATGTATGCTGCATCTTGATGGATAATAAAAGCTTAGTAGATGTCTTATTTGACGATGCATTCTCCAAAATAGATATTTTCTTGGATCAGTTGGGTAGACTAGACTCCCCTCTTGTAGGTTTCATCGGAGATGCTATTTCGATCGAAGAGATCATTATCCTACCAATCATGACTAGTCAGGAGCACTGACAGTCTATCATCCAAGTTGATTTCTTAGTCATCAGAGTGCCCTTAGCATACAATGCCATCCTTGGGTGATCGAGGCTAAATGCCCCTAGAGCCATGGTATCAACCTATCATTTCTTAATGAATTTCCCGACTAAGCATGGGGTCAGAGAGGTCCATGGAAATTAAGTAATAGCTCGGCACTGCTACATAATCGATTTTCAAGAAGCAGGATTATCTAATGCTCTTTCAATTGAAGGACTAGACACCTACGATGCACTGATCGAAGAATAGGAAGAGTTAGTGGAGGACCTCATAACAACTCCTTTGAATTATGGAAGCGATGGGCACACGATTCAGATTAGTTCAAACCTAAATGAGGTAACCCAAAACCATCTAACTTCCTTTTTCCAAAAAAATGTGGATGTCTTTGCTTGGTCGACAGTAGATATGCTGGGGATCAATCTCAAAGTCATGATTCATTGGTTGAATGTGGATTTCTATACTGACCTATTAAGCAGAGGAAATGAAGCTTCACCCTGGAACATCAGAAAGCTATTTCTGAAGAGGTGGACAAACTAATCAATGTCGGCTTCATCAGAGAGGTGACCTATCTGGAGTGGATCTTAAATGTGATCCTCATCAAGAAGACAAATGAAAAATGATAAATCTGCATAGACTTCACCGACCTAAACAAAGCCTATCTAAAGGATAGTTATCTCCTACCTCGGATCAACCAATTGGTGGACACAATATTGAGCCATGAGCTCCTTATCTTCATAGATGTCTTCTCTGGCTACAACCAAATTCAGATAGCATTTGAAGATGAGATGAAAACTACTTTTATAACTGACTGGAGTCTCTTCTGTTACAGGATTATGCTTTTTGACTTAAAAAATGTAGGTGTCATCTACTAGTAGCTTATAAACAATATCATCAAGAATAAATTGGTTGGAATATGGAGGTATATGTGGATGACATGCTAGTTAAGAGCCGAGCCTCGAAGGATCATGTTACCGATCTCAAAAAACTTTTGTCACTCTCCACAAATATCAAATGAAGTTAAATCCAATGAAGGATGCCTTTGGGGTCACCTTAAGTAAGTTCCTCAGCTTCATGGTCTCATGCCGAGGTATTGAAGCCAACCTTGAGAAAATCAAAGCTATACCGAAAATGATTTCCTAAAATCAATAAAAAGGTCCCGCACCATATGGGTCGGGTAGCCGCCCTCAATCAATCCATCTTTCGATTGGCTGAGCACTACCTTCCTTTTTAGGATTCTAAAGTAGCCAAAGGACCTTAAGTGAATCGAAGAAAGCCAACAGGCATTCGAAGAGCTGAGGAACTACCTTGGCCCAGCACCACTTCTCAGCAAATCAGAGCCAGGCAGGGAGCTGTACATCTGCTTAGCAGTATCGCTAATGGCAATAAGCTTGATGCTCATTTGCGAGGAAGGAAAGACTCAAAGGCCATCTACTATGTCAACAAAACCCTCCATAGTGTAGAGATCAGATATTTGAGGCTTGAAAACCTAATCTATGCCCTCATTATCTTGACTCGAAAGCTTCGGCCCGACTTTCAGACCCACACTATAGTGCTTTTAACTGATCAGCCCTTGAAGTCCATCCTGCATCAATCGGATACATCAGGTCAGCTAGCAAAGTGTGCGATCAAACTCATAGAGTCTAATATAAAGTTTCAATCCTGCCCTTCCATCAAAGTGCAAATACCGACTGACTTCATCTTAGAATGTACCATACCTAAAGAGGACCCCAAGGAAGGTGAGCCACTAAAAGAATATCCACCCAAAGAAGAGGCCAAGGAATTATGGACTATGCATGTGGATGGGTCATCAAGTGCGATCGGTTGGGAGCGGAGCTAATCCTCACCAGACCAAAAGGAACCATCATAAAGTATGCCTTATACTTCAAGTTTTCAACCATCAATAATGAGGCAGAATATGAAGCTCTCATTGTCGGACTAAAAATTGCAAGAAAGCTAGGCATACAAAATCTAAAAGTCTGTAGCAACCCTCAATTGGTGGTTGGTCAAGTCCAAGCAGGCTATGAAGCACGTGAGGAAAATATAAAGACATACTTGTATAAGGATTTAAAATCTAGATTAGATCATGCTAAGGGATTATGGGCCGATGAGCTTCATCATGTACTTTGGGCCTATCGAACTACACAGAGAATATCCATCAGGGAGACCCTTTCAGCCTCTCCTTTAAAACAAAGGTAGTCATTCCAATAGAGATCGTACTTCCCTCGATATGAGTCGAAAGCTATGACAATCAAAATAATTTACATTGGCTTTGGATAAATCTAGATCTACTCGAAGAAGTCTGAAAAAGGCCCGAGTAAGGATGGTAGCCTATCAGCATAAGGTTGCACGATACTAGAACTCCCATGTCCATGGCAAAGTATTCAGAGTTGGCAATCTGGTGTTATGATGGTCTGAAGTGTCTCAACCAAATGAATGAGAAAAGCTATCTCCTAATAGGGTGGGCCCTTACCGAGTGGATAAGGTCATCAGATTCAGAATTTATCACTTGAAGCAACTGGATGGAACCCCACAGCAGTGACAATGAAATTCAGACAACCTACAGATGTACTACTAATGAATATAAATAAATACTTTCTATGATATACTGTTTTAAATAAGCCCATCTAAGTTTGGCCCATCAGGCCCACAGCGGGCAAAAAAAAGAGGGAACGAAGACTCCCAATGGGAGTCTTCTTCTTCCCTGAGCTCGACTAGGAGAAGGCCTCCTAAGGCCAACGAGGGATCCTAGGAAGAGTCCTATAAATCCTCCCTCTCTTCCTCTATGGTCTACTACGACGAACATCAATTTTCTCTCTCCTTTCTCTCTACCTTCTCTCTCTAAATTTTCTCTATATTTTCTCTCTAAAATTTTCTCTTTACTTTCTCTCTCTAAGAAGACCTATAGATCTCGCATCAGGCCATCTTTTTCTCTTTTAGTGATCCATGTTGACCTCAGTGGGATGATCCCGAATTGATTTAGTGCCTGGATGATCTATCGGACTAGTCATCCAGTCAACCATTTTTTTTATTATTTAATTTATTAAATATATGAAATAAAAACTGATCATAATTTAATATTTTAAATAGGATTACCTAATATATTTAAAGAAGACTAAAGATCAAGGATGATTGAGGTAAGTGGATCTTACGCTCCTTATTTATTTTTAAATAATCATATTTTTCATGTAAAAAATTATTATTGATGAAATCATATTTTCATAAATAAAGATTAGCATATGTGATATGAAAAAGTATGTTTTATATGAGTATTGATGTCATGAATATGTCTTATGAAAATAGCATAGTTATGAAGTATAAATTTTATGATTTTTTCATCTATATATATGTATGTTTTAAAAAAAAGATATAAAAATTTCAAAGACTCTCAGATAGCTATGAATAAATTTTTTTGAAAAGATCGACATTTAGAGCTAGCATCCATAAAAACATGGGCCCTGCCAGCGGGTATAAAGTTGGCATACGAAATATAAACTTATCGATTAAGAACACTAACCCTATCATGGGTACAAAATGACCATAGTATGAATATCTATGAATAAGATTTAGAAACATGATATGGACACATGATAAGAATGATTTTCAAAATATGTTTATGAAATGTTCATGATTTATGCATGCATGATTGGTTTATGACTTATTTTATTATATATTCTATGAATATTTATTTATATTATCTATTATTTTTAATATTATATTATTATGAAAAATTTATGCTTGATCCAATAAGGAAGCGTAAGTTCTACTTACTAGGCTAGTGTAGCTCATATTTTTTTGTTTCTTTTTTTTACAGAGGAATAAGGCTAGGACCGGCAAAGAAAATTTAGGCTTAGGAATCTGTGAAGCAAGTTTGAAAATTTTATAGCTGAAGTTTAGTTATTTGATGATCACAAATTTATAGTAATAATTATGAATTTTGAGATATGGATTTGTATTTGATTTTGGATTTAGATGCTCTAAACCAATATTGGTTAATTATTTGATGAATAATGAACTAAATCTTTTATTTGTTGAATTTTAGCTGATTATGATTGATTGGCTTCGTGTTACCGAGGGTTTCATCCCTTGATAGCATGACCGTGTTATGTCCCGAATTTGGGACATGATATTTTATAGTATCAGAGCTATAGGTTTGATCAAAGGTAGACTTAAAGTCTAGTAATAGGTAGATAGATCTCGTTTAGCTAGATCATATTTAATTGAACAAGAATAGATAAGTTTTCTTAAAGTTCTTGTTGCTTATTTAAAGAAGTTAATTAATACTAATATTTTTAGGTGACAATGAGTAACAGAGAGAATGAAGTCTCAATGAATCCTGCCAGTAGAAAGAGAGGAGCAAGAAGAACTATGAGGAGAGATGCCAACCAGTCTGCTGAGCATGCTCCTAATGCGCCAGCCACTCAGACAGATATTGCTAGAGTATGCCAAGTGGTGGCTCAGCTTATTCAGCAACAACAACAGACACAAGCCGCTTCTCAACCTGCACCATCTATAGAGTCATACTATGAGAGATTTAAAAGGCTTAATCCATCATTGTTTGAGGGTGGACCTAACCCTTTAGTTGCAGAGATATGGATTTGAGAGATGGAGAAGATGTTCGATGCCCTACAGTATCTTGAGAATGTGAAGGTCAAATTAGCCATACCTATGCTGAAAGAAAATGTCGAGTTTTGGTGGATTGCAATAAAGACTGTCTATGATAATATCAATGACTAGTTAACTCGGGAGGAGTTTAAAAGATATTTATGATCAATATTTTTTAGAGATAATAAGATTAGTAAAGGAGAATGAGTTCTTAGTTTGAGGCAAAAAGATGAAATGACAGTATTAAAGTATGCAAATAAATTCAATGAGTTAGGCCATTTCTGTCCCCAGCTTATGGAGTCCGAAAGGAGCAAAGCTAATAGATTTGAGCAAGGATTAAGATATGGGATTCGGTCTCGATTATCTTCTCATATTTTAATGATTATAAAGATATTTTAGAACGAGCTTTGAAAGTGGAATCCGAGATAAAAAGATCAGAACAGGAAAGGAATCACAAAAAGAGATCGAGATCAATAAATATTTAAATAATTAATAAAAAATTTACTAATATTGCAGAGAATAATAAAGAAGCTATGATCTGTAAATATTATGGTAAAAATCATTATGGACCTTGTCTCAAAAAGCTGGGAGCATGCTTTTCATGCGGCAGAATAGGACATATAGCACGAGATTGTCCTATTAAGAAAAATGATAGTTCAAAGACTTCCAAACTAACAGATCAGAAATAACAAAAAAATGTATGGGTGTTCACCTTGGCTCAATAAGATGTCAGTACAAACAATCAAGTAGTTACAGGTACCATTCTAGTCACCTCATAGATGCTCATATGCTATTTGAATATGAATTTTCTTATTCCTTTACATCTTCCAAGTAATAACTATATGGAATTGATAAGCCACTCTATGTTATATTTTCTCTTAGAAAAGTTATTTCCATCAATGCCTTGTTAAAAAAAAAATTATCTCATTTTAGATAAGGAAGTTAGGATTGATGGAACCTGATCTAAGAGTATAGTAAAGATAATATGAAGATTAGGATCCCTATTGGTAAAAGAATGAAGATATACCAAATTCAAGGATGAAACTTTTTTTAGAGGGGTAGAATGTGATATCCTATTTTTAAAATACAGCCCATCAAAGTTTGGCCCATCAGACCCACAGCAGGCAAAAAAAAAAGAATGAAGACTCCCAATGGGAGTCTTCTTCCCCAAGCTCGACTAGGAGAAGGCCTCCTAGGGCCAACGAGGGACCCTAGGAAGAGTCCTATAAATCTCCCCTCTCCTCCTTTATGGTCTGCTACGGTGAACATTAGTTTTCCTCTCCTTTCTCTCTACTTTCTCTCTCTAAAATTTTTCTCTCTACTTTTTTTTTGTAAAATTTTTCTCTTTACTTTCTCTTTCTAAGAAGACCTATAGATCTCATATCAGGCCATCTTTTTCTCTTTTAGGGATCCATATTGACCTCAGCGGGATGATCCCGAATCGATTTAGTGCCCGGATGGTCTATCGGACTGGTCAACCAGTCAACCACTTTTTTTATTATTTAATTTATTGAATATATGGAATGAAAACTGATCATGATTTAATATTTAAATAGGATTACCTAATATATTTAAGAAGACTAAAGATCAAGGATGATCAAGGTAAGTGGATCTTACGCTCCTTATTTATGTTTAAATAATCATATTTTTTATGCAAAAAATTATTATTGATGAAATCATATTTTTATAAAATAAAGATCAGCATATATGATATGAAAAAGTATGTTTATATGAGCATTGATTTCATGAAAAAATATCTTATGAAAATAGTATAATTATAAAGTATGAATTTTATGATTTTTCCACCTATGAATATGTATGTTTTAAGAAAAAAATATAAGAATTTCAAAGGCTCTCAGATAGCTATGAATGAATTCTTTCAGAAGATCGATATTCGGAGCTAGCATCCATAAGAACACAGGCCCTGCCAGCGGATATAAAGTTGAAATACAAAATATGAACTTGTTGATTAAGAACACCGGCCTGTCATGGGTATAAAGTGACCATAGCACGAATATCTGTGAACAAAATTTAAAAATATGATATGGACACATGACAAGAATGATTACAAAACATATTTATGAAATGTTCATGATTTATGCATGCATAATTGATTTATGACTTATTTTATTATATATTCTATGAAATACTTTATTTTGTATTATTTGTTATTTTTTAATATTGTATTATCATAAAAAATTTATGCTTGATCCGATAAGGAAGTGCAAGTTCTACTTACTGGGCTAGTGTAGCTCATATTTTTTTATTTTTATTTTTTTTATAGAGGAATAAGACTAGGACCGATAAAAAAAATTCAGGCTTGAAGATCTACGAAGTAAGTTTGAAAATTTTGTAGCTGAATTTTAGTTATTTGATGATCACGAACTTATAGTAAATAATTATGAATTTTGAGATATGAATTTATATTTGATTTTAGATTTAGATACTCTGAACCAATATTGGTTTAATTATTTGATGAATAATGAAACTGAATCTTTTATTTGTTAAATTTTAGCTGATTATGATTGATTGACTTCGTGTTATCGAGAATTCCATCCCTTAATAGCATGGCCGTGTTATGTCCCAAATTTGGGACGTGACACTTTCAATAAGGTTCTCTCTCCCCTAACCCACATCTTGTAGATAATTAAAAGACTCATCTTTACCAAACCTTCCAGGATGAAAAGGACCTCAGCCAAGCCACGATAAAGACACCTCGTTTTTGAACGAGAATAGCCACGAAACCCTTGAATGCGCCTTGTTTTGGAATAAAATAGCCATGAGAAGGATGCCTCTTTTTTAATGAGAATAGCCATGATGAGACCCTCGAAGGTGTCTTATTTCGAATGAGAATAACCATGAGAAGAGTGCCCATTTCTAAATGAGAAATCGCGATGAGACCCTCGAAGGCATCTCATTTTCGAATGAGAATAGCCATGAAAAGGTACCTCATTTCAAATGAGAATAGCCACAAGATACTCGAAGGCACCTCATTTTTGAATGAGAATAGCTATGGGAATGGTGCCTCATTTTCGAATGAGAATAGCTATGAAACTCTCGAAAGTGCCTCATTTTTAAATGAGAATAGCCATGAGAAGGGCACCTCATTTTCGAATGAGAATAGCCAAGGAACCCTTGAAGGCTTCGTGATCCTAAACAAGTGAAACCTTGGGCATTCGAAATGCAACAAAAGATCATTGGGGGTCTCCGAACCACTTCCAACTCAAAGAGAGGCCTAAGCTACTCAAGGAATGAGGTCTTCATTAGCATGCCCCTAATGTCAATCCAATGACTATCCTAATGAGATGGGGTCATAACATTAATCACCGATGCAAAAGATAATTTAAAATCAGCCACAAAGATGGAAGACGTTGAAGTTAGAGTAAACAGGAATATAATAATATTTTATTAATTTTCAAAAGTCAGAATAACCGATTACAATATCTATAGGCCAAATTAGCAAACAAAAGTACAACTTCATGAGTGACCCTAGGCCTCAAAAGAAGGATCTCCCTTGAGTTGGGATGGTCCCTCACTACCTCCATCCACCGTGTTGACGATGACCAGGGAAGATCTAAGTCATTAGGAGGTGTTACTTTGAGGAGATCGGCATTAATCCCTGAGAAAGCTGCTTAGTCAGAGACCTGCACTTTCTGAAGCTGACTTGGTAGGCTGTCAAGGATGCCTTCAGCATCCCATGGATGAATCTAACCTGGCTCGCAGCAAACCTCGCCTCCATCTACTCGACCTTGCCTTCGACAAAGTTGGCCACCGCCTTGCTCGCCTCTAATCCCAATCGAAGCTCAATTACTGTTGACCTCTCCCCATTGATCAACATTCCAGGGTGGTGATTCTCTCTTGGGCCATGTGGAGCTCATTTTAGAGCCGAACAACCTTCTCGGAAATGCCCCATCTCGCTTCTTCAGCTGCCCTACCTGAATCCACAATATATTATAAGATGGTAATTCTCTCCTGAGGCAAGTGAAGTTCATTGCAGAGTCGAGCGGTTCTCTCAACGGCACCCTCTTTGCTTCTGGGAAGCCTTAACTTTGCACAAAATTCGGCTAACCAAGCCTTCTCCAAAGTGTATGCCTTTTAGTTTGCTTGACATTATCCCTCATCCATTTCACTTCTGTAAGGGCCTCAGTGTAGATTTTCTCTCTATCCGAAGTCTTTCATCCTATATTAGAAGTGCTCCTTTTAGCCTTGTAAGTCTTCTTTCCAAGAGCCTCAATTCGGACATTGATAGGCAAAGCCATGGCCCTTGGGAAGGGCTCAACGCGATGACAAATGATTGTACATTCATAAAGTTCACACTGGCTAGACTGCACGAAGATGAAGTGAGGACATGACAAATATCAAAAGAAAATCTCAGAGATAAAAGTTCTTTATTAAACAAAAGTTCATTTTTATATGAAATGATAGACAAACAGAGAAATAATAGACTACAATAAAAGTGAAATCTAAATGGAGGCATCAACAACCTCTAGCTATGGAACTTCTGAGGAGCTCACAAGAGCACCTGCCGCTGATCTAGGTACTTCTTTGGAGATCATGGGCTCTAGCTGAGACTGCCTCTTGGTGACTGCTGGCTCTGACTGAGGCAAACTTTCTTGACGGTTGCGGGCTTTAGCTGAGGCAACCCCTCGGTCATCGGTTCGGTCGAAAGTTGGTCTTCACCACCCTCATCTTTATCCAGAAAGGATAAGTCCAACTTAAGGAAGTATGCGGTTATTTTTGGTGGAGCATATCTTACCCGACGAAGAAAATCTCCTCGACAAACTCGATCTTCTTCTTAGTAAATTTTTGAGAGGCGCAAAACACCTCAAACACCTCAATGACGTAGTAGTAGAGGAAAGATAACAACCAGGCGTAACAATAGTAGCCAAGGACAAGTCAACAATTAAATAGTGACATATGTCCCTGCAGTCAATGGAAGCCACTTATAAATATCAAATCATAATATTGAGAAGGGATCTTTCCATTGATCAACAAAATTAGTTTAAATTAACTTTACCTTTATTGTTAAATTCTTCGCTTTCAGTCTTCCAATAGGACTCTCATTTATTAGAAGCAGCAGTGAGTACTCTGAATGCAATCACGGCTATACCTTATCTTTTCATTTTTTTTGAACGAGCAGTATAACATTAGCAATAATCCTTGAACATCGAAACACCTGAACCCACACTCTTTCTAGCTAATCTAACACGCTCGCACAAAACCTAGTCACAGGAATTGCCACCTTTTTCCTGACTAGCCCGACGAGAGAAAAGGCACCAAAAACATGTATATCCATCAACACAGTAAATAATATATTATTTAAAATAGTAATATCTTGGATTGGTCAAATACATAAATTTTTTTTAATCTATTCTACCAATTGAGAATATTTATTTTCTAAATTATAGCAAATTTTTAAGAAAGATGCTAAAATAAATCCTATTTAAAATTGTTACAAGTATATTAGAGATTATTCAATTCTATTACTTTGGTGTGTTATTTAGTGCAGCTATCATAAATAACCTTATACAACTATGGTTAAGGATCCTAACCTCCATCTAAAAGGGGGATTGCCATGAGAAACGTTTCTTTCACCTTCAACTATGATTGTTTATTTACTATGTTTTTTCAAGGTTGTCAATTAGCATTGCACATCAAGTTAGGTTTTTATAATTTTATATTTGTCAACATCTGCTTTTTTTCTTTCTATTTTTGAAAATACTATAAGGTTTTACTTGATCACCATCAATTCCTTTTTATGACAAAAAATCTTTCTGTAATGTGTAGTATAGTAATCTATATGTGGATATTATAAAAAGAGATAAATTATTTAATCTACTTGAGTTCAAGTTTGAAAAACCAACTTTCCTTGGTTGTTTCCCTTCCATAGCCGACTTTTTAGAGCTATAAAGAGTTTCATTGTGCTTTGCAAAATCACTTTATTTTTTTCTTAAGTTGTCTAATAGATTTTAAGTTGGAAAACTAATTTGATTAGATAAACTAATTTTTTTATTTAAATCAATGAGGTATTGAACCATGTTTCACTCCATTATTAACAAAAAGCCTTCATATAAAATATCTTCGCTTAATAATTACTCCTCTTTCACAAGGCATATCCTCATCGCATCATACTAATCCCTGAAATAGATGCTTATATTTGACAAACAAGTTGATTATCACCTATTTTGATGTTTGGCTTCAAGGATATTCCCTCACTTTTCTCCACCCACATACACTGGATGTAAGTGAGTCCAATCTATATGGTCCATTGAGTCCCATGTTTAATGAACAGTTACATCACTGGTCTAGACTCTGAAATCTAGACATTACAAGATGAACAACTAAGGTTTCACCAAGAGTTGGCGCAGAGGGTCTTGGTCGATATAAAACCAGCCAATCTAAGTGTGAGAGTTTAAGTGAGAGAACTGGAGATGCGTTGCCATGACCACCCGCATTGCTCCCGGCATGGGAGCCAACCTTCTTAGCCAACACTCTACCAAGAGGAACCAAGACACCACAACCTATATCGGCAATCTCGATACCCAGGTAATCCCCTTCTCCACTCTCTTCCTCATTCTGTCACTCATCTCAATCTTAGAAGCTCTTGTTGCGCTAGTTTCATATACTGGGTTTCCAACATTGCCCAGTACTTGTTAATATTATTATAATATTATATTATATTGATATATTATTATATTATGATATATTAATATATTATATTATTTTATTATTATATATTATTAT
>KE505611.1:29697-73522 GCA_000441515.1 Elaeis oleifera | reverse complement strand
ATTATACTCCTACAATATCAAGTAGAGAAATAGCATCTGAAGAATAGCAGGGAAAAATAAGCCTGCTGTACGGCCAAGGCGGATGTACGTTTCTCCTACTAATAGAGTCTGTTCCATAACTAAACAATAAAGAGTAAATACATGCCTAAAGGATTCTTCGTGATTATCTATATCCTCTTCTTCTCATCAAGCCTCTCCATCTATTATCTTCCTCATCAAGCCATTTCTCCCATCTATAAGATCTTCCTTCTGAGTCTCTTCCTTCTCTTCCAAACACTACATGCCATCTTTCTTATCTGTGGGGTCTTCCTCGGGTCTCCTTTTTCTCTTCTAAATCCCTCTTCTTTTCTAAAATATTTGCATCTAAAAGTTCATAAAAATTGTGTATCGTTTTATCTAAAGGTACATGTGTATCGAGACATCGGATGAATATTTTGCTAGGTATGCATCAATTAACTATAAACAGTGTACTGATGAATACTGAGCTCGATAAACTATACATCAATTTATCTATAGGTGTGTATTGGATCGTTGTTAGGTATCATCAAAAAAGCTTACAGTATATATCAGTAAGCTGTCTAGTGTGTATCATTTGGTCATATATTGTATACTGATGAGTACTATATTTTAAAACTATATATCACTTTATCTAAAAATGTATATTGAAATATTGGATGAATATTTTACTAGATATATATCAACTGACCATATACTGTGTATAAGTGAATATTAAGTTCAGTAAACTATATATCAATTTAGCTATAGATATATATTAGGTTGTTACTGGATGTATATTAAAAAAACTTACAGTATACATCACCTGACTATATACTATATATTGATGAACTCCATATTCTAAAAATTATGTATCGATTTATTTGTAGGTATGTATTAATTTATTTGATGATTAATTTATTTAGTGGGTATTATATGGTCATGTTGTATATATTGCTAAATAGTATGTACTGAAAATGAGAAAGAAAGAGAATGTCTTAATCATAAGAATAATAACTTCATTCGTAAAAATTTTTATTTCATATTATTTTTAATATTAATATTAAAAAATATGATAAACTATAAAGTCTACCTCATATGACATTTTACAGTACCCACCCCATGTGACTTTTGTTCCAATTACATGGGCAATTATCTTCTCTGGGATTTGAGATGTGTCGGCTTTTGTGCAAGTAAGTCCATGTCTTGGTCGTTTATGTTATGGTTGTAGAGTCCTTTTACTCTTGATAATATATTTTTATAGCTTCAAATATTGGACATGCTACACATCTTATCACCACTTGCATGGATGTCCTACATCTTTTCTTTTTTGTTCTAATAAAACTGATCATCTAATTCTGTAAACAAAAATTAGATTATTGTATGTATGATCCTCTGATTGTGTGGTTGTTCGCGACAAACATCTTTACCATAATCATTTATTTATTTATCTATTTATTTTCCTTCGAGCTCAGAAAATATTCACTGGATATTGTGGTACCCAATCCTAATTCATCACCTCCTTCCCCTGTCAACCACCAATTGTTTGTGATAGCTACTATTCCTATCCCAAGAGCATGACATGCTGCTGTGTCTATAATTTTGGCTGCTACTGCTTTGCGTGGGGATACTGTGCTGTCCACTCTCGGGTGCGACCTATTCTGACGACCACTACAGCAGCTGCCCCCATGACTTCCCCATTTGCAATGTTTGTGAAGGAACTTGCCTAGTGGTAACTCCCTGACTTTGGAAGATAATTTTAGAAGGTGCTTGGTTTGCGATGGAAATCAAAATCAAAATCGGAATATATTAGAATGAAAATCAGAATGACCAACTCCTCCAAAGTATTGGTTCATGATTAGAATCGGAATCAGAATTAATGATTCCCATTGTTGTTGCTTGGTTCATTTAAAGATAGAAATCAGAATCAACTCAAATTTCTGCTTTTATCCTTGAACATAAATCTCCAAAAATTGATTGTTTCCAAATATTTCAAATATTTTCATCTTATTTAATACTAAAAAATATATATCAAGATATTTGTAATTAAATATAATTTATTAATTAAAAATTTGAATTAAATATAATTTATTAATTTAGAAAATCTAACTAACAGATCAATCGTTGTTCTCTCCAATGTAGTTCTAAAACTTTCAACAATGGGTATCAAAAATATCTTTAAAAATTTATATATAATTTAATATGATAATTAGTTAGATTTTTTAATAAAAATTTATTAATTAGAAGTATTATATTTTTTCAGATAAAGTGAGAAGCTCCTAGCGTTATTGATTTAGAGACAAAAATTGTTTATCTTGTACTATATACATTGAAAAATGATAAGGATGTACTGAATATATGAAAATACGAGATATTGAAAATTGAGTAAATCTCAAAGTTGATATAGATAATTCTGCAAGGCTAAGCATGATGCATTGACAAAATCATAACAAAAGCCTAATCACCAAGAACCCAATTACTGTAGTGGTACTTGCCCTGCATAACAACATATAGAAATAAAATTTCATAAAATCTAATAAAAAAAGTTAAGCACTCCATCAACAGTAGCATCACACAAACTACTAACATCTAAAATCTGACCCACCAATACCTGAGTTAAGAAGGCTAAGCACATACTGCCTCTTCAAGTATGATGGAATGGAGAAGAATACTGCACTCTTGCTAGGCTCTGCTGTGAGAATATCAGCTGCTTTAATCACTTCACCACTAACCAATACCTTCAATGTAAGTAGCTCTTCCACTACTTTTGTTGCGTTCTTCTCAGCCATCTCTTGCTCACGTGCCATTACTTCAGTTATATTACCAAAATGAGTATCCATGCGTGACATAAATGTCCAAGGCTCTTAGACATAGCCTCTAAAGTCTCCATAAATTCGGATTCTCTTGCCATTCTTGCCTCCTTTCTTTGGATAATTTTCTGCTTCTTTGCTTTTCTCGAACTGCTACTAGATGCCCTCTCTATCGAAGGAGGCTGTGTAATCGAGTGGCCTCCATCATCCTCATCTATGCTAAGATCTATTGAATCTTTATCATCCGAAATAGCTGCCTCCTCTATCTCCATATTCTCAATTGCCTCTGTAAATGTTTCAGCACCCTTTTCCATCACTTTGTCCTTCCCATAGATCACTTCAAATACATCTAGATGAGAAAAAGCTACTTCCCACAAATCTTTGATGGACTCATGCGCCTGTCATTAGAAAACCATATATATTGAGTAAGAAATGAACAATACATAAATATTATTTAAATTAAAAAATAATATTTATAAATATATCTTGCACCACTCCATGTACCATATTTTATCATAAGAGATCATTTCTTTTGGTCATTCCACATGCATCCTCTTTGCAATAATATCTCCACAATAGCACTATGCTTTTGCTTTAGATATTTTATCCTGAATTCAATATGTGGAGTAGCCTTCAAAACACAACCATGTAGTTTTTCTTCAATCATTTTCTCCAACATGTTCATATATCCATTCTTAAAACCATCCGCTCGTTTCCAAATGAAATCAGTGGACAACTCCTGAAGGCATTCCACTAACACCGCATCCTCATCATTTTTTTATGAGTGCTTGTTCTTTCCTCTACCATGATTAACTTGACTACATTCACCAGATTCCATCTTATAATATTTATAAATCATGACTTTAATGATTATACCAACATACTCAAGGATCTTCATCCAGAAAATGATAACATGTCATTTTAGGTGGACACTGGTAGAAATATCATAATGACAACAATCATATGAAGAAGATGATAAACAAAGAGTTGCATGCATATCTTTCAACAATTATATATGAATACATAGTAAGACAACTAAAACAATCATATATCTTTCAGCATAACCCAAAAAATTATTAGTATGATGAAGAGTTATTCAATCAAAACTTAAAGAGGAATAACAAGAAGAAAATATGTAAGTTCATTATACTCCTACAAATATCAAGTAGAGAAAATAGCATCTGAAGAAATAGCAGGGAAAAAAATAGCAACATAATCACCAAACATACTTGAACCAAATAATAGTTACTTAATAACTCCTTTCCCATTGTTGAATGCAACATAATCTCCAAACTCAACATATGGTACATGATCTGTAAAAAATAGTAGAAAAAGATATGACATTTGCAGCACTTAATGGTACAAATGATGGATAGAAGTTGTACACATGGATGATGAGAAATTATTGAAAGATAAGATGTTGTCTTAGAACGAGTTGTTGCTAAAAATAATATAGCGGATCCATTCATTAAAGTCATACCATAGTAGCTATTTGATCACCATCTCAATAGTATGGGATTGAGACACAAAAGTGATTGACTTTAGTGCAAGTGAAAGATTTAAAAAAAAGTATCCTACAAGCCAATCGCATGAGTGATGCGATGGAATTTTTCTTTGCAGACTTCCAACTCATATAATGATATTATTTATTAGTTAATAAATGAGGTATTGATTCATCATTGTAGCTACATCTTATTGTGTATAACGTTATAATGAACCCTATGGATTAGAATAATGGTTTTAGGATCATGAAGAGTTCATACCTGTAAAATCTAAAATCTTAAAATCTTAATCCTAAATATTTTAGTCATAGAAACATTGAATCGGAGATCAATATTTCGTAAAGACTGACACATCCTATGCATGCTCAATAGAGAAGGTGGTTGTTTTCACAGACTATTTATGTGAGACACTAATACAAGAATGTAGGTACTCATTGGAGAATGAGTTTACTGAATTGACTCACCGACGGAGAACATATTATAGAGCCTTACTTGCATGTCAAAAGATAGTTCTCTAAGTAGAAGTTGTGCAAATGATTCTTAGATCTGAGATCATTATGAAATCTTGTGCACATAAATTCATATTTTGATTCATACACAGGTTGGCATTAAAACATGTATGGGATGTTTTGGATATGGTGTAGTATGTATGAAGATTGTGAGTCGGTCAACAAAGAATTGATCACTCCTAGTAAGAGGAGATGGCATCTTGTAAATTCTCATCTTTAGATGACTCAAAAAAAGTCTTTTGGTCAAAAGCAGGATGAAGATTAGAAAAAATTTCTAATACTTCATCATTGGAGTCATCACTGATTGATAGAGAATTGATATAAATATATATATTTGAGTTTGACATGATTCCATACTCATGAATATATTCGGGATGCAGGATTGATCGAAGGATTGAATTGTACGATAACTTATTACTAAAGGATATATTTAGTATTTTCATCAGATTCATATCTTTTGGATAGTTATTATACGTTGCTAGACATCAATCTTGACTTGTAGGTTTGATCAAATTAGAGAATTTAATTCAATCATCAATTAGAAAAGATTCTAATTGCTAAACTCAGATTAGTACGGTTTGGACCTTAATCAATTAGAAGGAGTCTAATCAAATTAGGTCAACTTGCATTCGGATCTACTGTTGGTTAGATATGAAACTCAATGGATCATACACATAAAAAATTGACCAAAGACCCTTTTGATAAGATTGATTAAAGTTTGGATCCAATCGAGTTCCTGATAAGCATATTAGCACGTGTGGAAACCCTAGCTCCTTGAATTGGATTCGAAATCTGTTCGAATCTTGCTTCTTGGTCAAACCAATTAAGTCATAGACTAATTTGAATTTGGATCTGGGTGTGGCAGCTATTGGATGGAGCCACATGGCCTCTTGGATGCAAATTAGTTAGAGTCCTAGCTTGGTTGGACTCTTGGCGTGCAAAGAAGAGTTGGGGATATGTTTTGGCATGAGGAGAAGAAAAGAGTCCTTCTATCTTGAATTAAGATGCATGAAGTAGCTCACATCATCCTCCATTCTCTGGCACATATCTCAAAGGTTGAGATATTATTTTTGAATTTTTTACGGCATGGAGAAAAACTTGGAAAGAAGGGAAGGCACGCACTCGAGAATGGACTCACACGACTCTTCGCATCGAAGAGTCCTTCTGTCATTTAAATTCTATTTGGAAGAGACATCACCTATCAGATAACATACCTTTTGAATCCATTTTTAAATGAAAATTTATCTAAAATTTTGATAGAATTATCTGAAGGTTGAATGGACGCCAGAAATGCCCCTTGTGTGCGCGCACGCATGATGAAGGGAGAAGGGTTGTGTTGCTTCAAAGAGTCCTTGTGTTTGAAGACTCTCTCTCTCAGACATGCAAACATCAGTGGGGTGTGAAAAAGAGATATGATTCTTCCTCACGCACCCCTATCTCACCTATAAATTGCCTTGGGTGTTGGGTATTCAGAGCATTCAAATTTCTTTCTAGTTTTGTCTCCCTTGCTTCTCTCTTTTTCTTACTACCTTTATAGTCTTAGGACAAGGCTTTGGTATCTAAGACAAAACCTAATCCGATCTAGACAAGAGTAAGGAAGGTCCTGAAGGAGAGAATCAAGAAGTTCAGAGGAGTTTTGAGAGGATAAAGTCAGGTTCTTGGAGAAACCTGTCCAATGCAAGGCTAATCAAGTTCTAAGGATTAGAACTCTTAAAGCAAGGTGTAGGAGTACTGTCCTTAGATCAATTTTCGTGTGGATCATCATTAGAGGGCGAATACTTAGGTGCCTCATGGAAGTTAATCATCACCAAATCAAAATTTAATAGGTATGCTTCTTATTACTTCTTGTATGATTATGCTTTGATTGATATTATCAAGGTTTCCTATATTGGATGTATGCCATAGAAACCAATAATTGGCAGACGCATTATATAATTCCAAAACATAAATTTATACTTATAAAATTTTATTAATAAAGAGCATTTTTATTTCTAATTATATTTTTATGTGTCTATGATTTATCCTAGAAATTAACAGATGATATTGTATATTCTCAAGGTGTTGAGAATTTGAGATATATACTATTGATGATTAATTTTTAAAAACTCACGATCGAAGGATCATCATGGAAGATAGTATTCGATCCAGTTAGATTGGTGCACAGATCGTCTCTCTTCCGGACAGATGAGTTTTGAGTCTGTAGTGTGAGAATACTGAGGTGAGAGTACAAGTGGTTGTTAGATAATAACTTGTATTGAGCGCGATCAATACAAAAATCACTTGGATGTCTGCTCACTCATCAGTAGTTTGCTCAATCTGTAGTAGTATGAGTGGTCCTTTGATCTGCGGTGTATTGGCTATTCGCAGTGAGACTACTAAATTTGACTACACCTAAACTTAGACTCTTAGCCATTTGGATCTCCACAGTGTATGTTGGCTACAGTGGGTTCGTATTCACTATTAAGAATAGGATACATTCAGATAAAATCTATCGATCTTAGTAGAAAGAAAAATCCTATGCGATTCACGACACTGAGTTCAGAAAGTCTTCGATCAAAGCAAGTGTGAATACTGGAAAGAAGATTTCACGAGATTCATAAATGAACTCGAGTCGAACCAATCTGGCATATGACTGACGTTAGAGTTTGATGAGTTTTCATGACCTCCGTTAAATTGGGACTCGCAATAGAAGGACTAAATCATCCAGTAATTGCACGTAGAGGTTCAATACTTTCATTCTACTTGATTGCCACTACATACTACTAGGTGTCATTGGTGGATTGTGAGATTCGTTGAGCATCGTCTTGATAATCGATGATCTTCGAAGAGCAAAGTTGGAATTGTTCCAACCAATCAAAAGAAGTTTCGATAATATTATAATAGGAATCACAGTATATCTCACTATCAGACAGAATAAAACCTATGGAGTTACACACAAAAGATATTTTTGTCTGATCAAATGGTTGATTAGTGATTATAAATCATTATAGGGTCTAATCATCAATGTGTACCTCTAGGCAAATGGTTTTCACTAGGGCCATTTGATTTATTCGCTAGTCAAAAATGGATATATAGGACTACTTGCCAAATAAATTACAATCTAATAATAAGTGATCTATCATCTACTATAGTAGTAAATTGAGACTAATATAAATATCAAATTTGAGAAAACTAGTCAAGCCACTTCTTTCCTTTTATATTAGATGCTAGCTAATCAATAATACTTTATTAATGCATATCCTAACCAAGATAAGATAAATAAGTCGAAATATTTTATATTTTAATAAATACAGAGTAGCCTAAAAAAATGAATGATAATGCTATACAATTATATAATTATAACATTTATATCATAATATAGGCTATTAATTAAGGATTGTTTACGAAAGTAAAATTTTAATAACTTAAATTCACTTACTCAATATGACTCATACAAACCTTCTTTTACTCACTAGTTTATTAGTCCTAAAAATGCAAAGAAAGATCATATTACTAATGATTATTCAGCAACAATTAATAACTATCTAGCAACCATAGTTATTCTTTCATTTATAAGTTTGTTGCTCTTGTATGCTTTTAATATAATCATCAAATAGTTATGCATGCCTTTATATCTAGAGTATAGTTTGAAATTTAGAGCTTAGATTCAAACTAGTAGTACCAAATAATTAACTAGAAGGGTATCACTGAAACATTTAAAGATTTGTTATACTTATAAATGAAGAGAAAAAAGGCATACCAGAATCAAATTATCAATATTCAAGTATTATTATCTGATCGAAGAAAAAAATAAACATCTTATATACTTATATCTACATTATCCATTTGAAGGATATTTAAGATAAATGCAATATGTAATGTAGCATCATTTTTCATCTTTTATCTCTAAACAATTAATCACAATATAAAGTCACAAATATGACATAAACCATGTTTTTCTGAATATTTATAATATTATTGCCACATGAGGTTGTTAAATCATGTTGTTTGTGAATTTTTGGATGTAAAATCATAACCATTTTTAATAAAATTACCATTTATTAAAAAAGTCAATATTTTATAGCAATTTTTAAGTATTATAAGTTTAATATTTTATTTGGGTTCAGAGATTTTTCTTAAAAGATCAGATCAATTTCAAAATTGTATTTATGATATTTCAGCTTTTCCTTATGATTGCATGATATAACAATTGATATAATATGCATAGCTAATTAAAAATTCTTCCAAAATATGTAAAACTATCACTATAAGTAACTCAATAAAATTATCTAGTTTTTGTTTTTCTCAATCATTTCTTTGTATGGTGGCAAATGCATACAATAATGATGATATCTTTAATAAAAAAATCAACACATATGATTAAACTTCAAGTTTTGCTTCCATACTTTTTTCGAATAGTAACTATTCTTTAATTTAAATCTCATTTCTTAGAATGTGCAAATGACAAAATAGCTATTTTATATATCAAACTAGTTCGGGTTCTTAACAACTCAAAAAAACTAATTTAATGTTGGTTGGAGAAATAATTTGGAATCTCATTTTGATCATGTAGGATTATTTTGTGTGAGGAAGGTAGAAAGAAACAAGGTCACTCAAATCCCTATCTTTTCTATGGTGATGGAGGAAGAGAGGGGGTGCATGAGACATACAAGTGAGAGAATAAATATGTATATATGCACGAGAGAGTGTATGTGGGAGAGAAAGTTGAAGATTTTACATGGTTGGAGATTATTCATCAAGTTTTCCTTTCTTTTTTGGATAAGTTTATTTAAACTAGAGCTTTCCTATTTGATTGGATAATTTATTTAAATTAGAATTTTGATTTATCATAAAACCCATACAATTAGGAAATACATCTAATTTGCTATTTTACCTTATGCATACACATGCTTTGCTATTTTTAACTTACATATATGGTATAATAGGTAACCAACTATAAGAAGAAATGTAAGCCTTTCATTTCAAAAAAAATATGGTTCAAGGAAAAAATTATGTATCCAAGTAATACTATTAAAGTTATGAACATTGACTAATATATAAAGCTGCCATGGCTTTAACCAAAGTTTAAATTTGTTAAAGCACTCAAGCAATCCTAAGTGGGGGTCTCTTGAAATTTTTATTCAACTTGCATATGCAACCAAAAAGAAAGTAGGAGTAAAGAATTTTCAAAGTTATTTAAATTTATATTATAATTTTATTTAATCAAATTATCATTAACACATATATTTAGTTCATTAAAAAATATTGAAATATTATATTCAAAAATGATAATTCAATAGCTACTTAAGCTACTCATGATATAATTCAATATCAATCAATATCGAACATATTATAATTACCAAATGATACTAAGAATCAAACTTTAGTCACATAAATTAAAAAATATTTTGCACATTATAAAGATGGTCAAGTAGATGATAATATATAAAGGCACATGCCCACACAAATTTTAATTTAGATAAAAATTATATTGAGACATACATCCACATGATGAAAATATATAAAGACCTATATCCAACAAAATGATAAAACACATAAAGAGAGAAAGATGATATCATATGGATGAGAAAACAAATGATTTAGTCACATAAAAGATTGACCTTGGTGAATCAAATCATATAAGTGTGACTTATGTACAAGCTTTGTGGGGGTATAGTAGGTATTTCTTATAATATTATAGTAACATAAGAGATAAAATATGGAATAACTCTAAAGCTATTCTATAAGAACAGATGTGACATCTTACTTGAATATAGTATAGCAAATCTAGAAGAATCAAGTCTACAAGCAAGCTGAGCCTAGTACTAATAGGCTCTCTCAACCAAGCCTTGATAGGCTAGTTCTGAAACACCTTAATGTAATTATAATTCTAATTTTAGTCTCAAATTTTAGAGATCTTTTGGTAAGAGTGAATAATTAGTACTTATTTTAAAATATTTTTTATTTATTTATTTACATATTTGTCTAAATATTTCAGTCTTTTTTGTTGGCGATTATTCATGAGATTCTCTAATACATCAATACTTGGTGATTTGGAGCAAGCCAAGTCTCCAATAAAATCATCGTCCTATTCTATAGTTGTTAACACGGGACAAAGTCCTTATACTTTAGCCAACCTATTAATCCATCAAAAACTTAAGCTTTTAAATCAATCTAAAAGCAAGTGAACTTTTGGATAATCCTATCCAATAAAGACATATAAATAGGTTCCTAGTTGATTTGTTTTGACCATCAAATATTTTAGACAAATTGATGATAAGCATGAATTTTGTAAAATAAATCCACATTTAGTAAGTTATAATGCTACAAGCAATCTAGCATGCAATGTTCTAAAAGATTTCATGATTAACACAAATAAAATCTAAAGCTCATCATTTTTATTGTGTCTGGCAATTAATAATGCAACTTGATTACTTTAATTGAAGCTCGAACAATGTTTGTGTAGAAGCTCGAACAAGGAAGATATGGCCAAATAGTGAAACAATGTTTGTGTAGTCTAGCCAATTATATGGTAGAAATCTATTGTTAAATCGAGATATAATGATAGTAAATATAGCATTAGTTTAAATTGAAGGACTAAAACTTGTCTTTTGTTGGTTCTTCAAGATTGATTCAAAGTATGAATCATTCGACTATGCATCAATTCAATCATATAAATCTCAGGTCACCATTAAAAGGATTTTTGCATCTAGAAGTGCCCTTATGATATAGGATTTATTCTAGAAATCTTAGTTTGCAAGTAATTTGGGTCCTAATCTAATAAGAACCCACCAGTCTTATCAATAGAAGGGACTCTAGAAAGTTATAAATACATTGATATGTACTCAAATCATTTAAAGGAATCAATAAAAGCTTTGTTATTCTTAAAATGTATATTTTCCCATCAGATTGGGTCTAATACGGGGCAAATCTAACCTTGTCCCATCTCTATATCTCTTAGCCTTAACCCAACCTGGGTGTACATTAGGATTTTTCTAAGGTTGCATTTGGTAGCTGGCAATCTATCTAGATTGCCAGTAATTTAAAATGGGCTCAAATAGATTGCCAATAATTTAAATGGGCCACCAGATTACTATGTTTGATATGCTTTTTGGATGGTAATCTAGAGATTGTCTTGGAAAGATGTGGCTATCCAGATTACCACTAATTTGATAATATTATAAAAAAAATTTGGATAAATTATTTTCAAAAAATCACACAAATCCACTCCTCTACTCCCTCCCCTAGCGGCTCTCACCCTCCATTTCTTCTCTGAACTCCCCTGTGCCCTCAACACCCTCGACTGCCTCCCTCTGCCCATGCCCTTGTCATCTCCGACCATGGCCTCCACTTCTATGCCGGCATTGACATCTCCTCCCTCACCTCCATCACCGTCGTCCCCTCCTCTGATGACCCAGCCACCGCCCCTCCTCTCGCTAGGCATATTTAAAATTTTGATTTAAATTTAAAAATAAAATCAAACTCTTTTTCAGTAATTCAAATCTCTACAAAATTTTATGGAGATATTTTGAGAATTTGATTTCACATTACTGATAATCTGATTGTCATACCAAACATGTCTATCAAGATTTTCAATAATTTTACTGCAACATTACCTGCATATACCAAATACAATAATCAACATTACTAGCAATTTATTACCTTTTTGGAGAGCTTCTCTCTCTAGAGAGGTTTAGAGAGAAGCTCCAATAAAAATCTTCGAGTGAAGAGGCTCCTCCGGTGAACCTTATTCTTTGACGGCCGACCGTCGGCCCTCTCTTTCTCTTTCTCCTTACCTTCTTCTTCTTCCTCCTATCTCTCTCTCTCCTGTTTCTTCTCCTCCTCTCCTTTTCTTTCTTCTCTGGCTATTATTGTCGGAAGCCGGCTTCTCTTCTCTCCCTCTCCCTTGATTTCTCTTTCTCCTTCTATGTCATTGGAACCCCCTCTCCTCTCTCCCCATGGTTGAGCCCCACCCTCTCATGGCTTCCTCTGATGGCCGGATATTCTTGTGGGCTGACGCCGGCCGCTAGGCCCCTCTCCCTCCCCTCTATCTCTCATTCTCTCTCTCCTTCTCTTCCTCCTTGTTCCTTTCTCCGACAGCTACCGGCCTCCCATCCTTTTTTTTCTCTTCCCTTCCATCGATCGATGCCGGGTGCCGCTCCCTTCCTCTCTTCTTCTTCCTCCTCTCATGATCAGCATCGAGCCCTGCTTCCCCTCTAATGGCCGATGCGGTGGACCCCTGCTCTCCCTCCCTTTCTCCGGTTGTCTGTTGCTAGATTGTTGTGGGATCCCACCCCCACCACATCGGTGTTGAGCCCCTCTCCCCTCTGACGGTAGGTCCCCTGCTCTCCATCTTCTCTTCTAACTATCTATTGTTGAAATGTCATAGGATCCCCCCCTCCCATTGAGCCCCTCTCCCTCCCTTTCTCTATTGGGTGTCGGGGTTTTATGGGGTGTCGTTAAGCTCCCTTCACGGTGGGTCATTCCCCAGAATCCATGCCGGTCTACCTGCTCTCCCTCCCTTCCTCCGGCTGTCTGCTGTCGGTGTTTTGCAGGGTCCTTCCCTCCTCTTTTCTCTTCCCTTCCGTCGGTCGGCATCGGGCGGTCGGCATCGGGCCTCTCTCCCTCCCTCTCTTCTCTTCCTCTCATGGTCAGCGTCGAGCCCACTTCCCCTCTGACAGTCGGCCCCTGCTTTCCTCTTCCTCCTCCGATTGTTTGCTGTCAGAATGTTGAGGGTCCCCCCATGTTGAGCTCCTCTCCCTCTCCTTTCTCTATTTGATGTCAGGGCTTCGAGGGGTGTTGCCAAGATCCCTTGTCGGTGGGTCATTCTCCAGAACCCACATCGGACTCCCTGCTCTCCCTCCCTCCTCTGACTGTTTGCTGCCGGTGTTATGTAGGGTCCCCCCACTCAGTTAAGGCCGCTCCCTCTCCTGTCTCTGTTGCTGTCGGGATTTTCATGGAGTGTTGTCGAGCTCTGGTGGGTGATAGATCTTTCCCTCTGATGGACGTTGGAAGACAGAAGGTCGGGCCTCCCTCCCTCTCTTTGGTGGACCAGCTCTCTCCCCTGTCCCTTTTTTGGTTGTTGCTGGTCTTCTGATCTCGGCTCTGTCTGGTGTGGTGGTCGATGATGCTCTCCTCTCTGCTTGTTGTTCCGATCTTTTCACCACCTCGATCTCCGGTGGTCGACAGTCTCGTTCGACTGTTTTGAAATTTGAATAAATATTAAGAAAAAGATTTTTTAACTTTAATGTTGGTTGTTGCGGTGGTTAAGGGATATTTGAAATTCAAATTTCAAATTTGAACTTCAGTTGATGTTATGGAGGGTTCTTCTTTCTTTTTTTGTACTCACTTTCTTCTTAATAAAATTTGGTGACTGTTGTGCTAATGCACATTAGTCTCCTTTATATCAAAAACATATTACTGGCAATTTAATGATAGCAATCTGTCTTACAGGTAATCCACATTACCTTCCAAGATTGCCTGGCGATGCACCAAATGCAACCTAACAGTGCAACCCAACATCATTTTAAGCTAAATTTTGGTTGGGTTAGGTTAGTCTATTTAGTTTGGATTATGCGAAGTTAAATAGGTGAGATCCAATCATACAAAATTACAAGATAAAAGAAAGGTTTTGGACATCTTTATCACATTAATATTTATTAGATTAAGGCCACAACTTTTCATCAATTTTTATTATCTAACAAGGTTAAATGTATAACTATATAAATATGAAAATAAATTACACAAAATATAATATGACTTGAAAATATAAATATGAGTTGTCTATTTATTTATCTATCAGGTTGAGTCAAGTTAAGTCAAGTTATTCCATGTTCAAGCTTGGTTAATGTCATATTTGGATTATGTTAGAGGTCAATATTAACCCAAACCTACATAATGAATAGGTCAAGCAAGTGGATTTGGGTTGAGTCCAACTTAAATTACACCTTAAGATTATGTCAAGTTGAGGACAAACTCTAACACAACTTAACCTTTAAATCTCTTAACCCTAACCCAAGCAACTCCATCTTAAACTAAATACGAGTTGGATCAATTTAGCTTGGTCAAGTTGGGTTAGTCAGGCTGAGAAGGTGGTACAAGGTAATGAGTTAATAGAATTGAACAAGATTTGTAAGTTAGTAAAATATTTAGGATATTTTATTGAATTAATAATGTTATATTGAAGTTTGAATTGTTGGAATTTTCAATAGTACGTTTATAAATAACTTATCAAGATTAAAAATATAACTATATAAATGTATAAGTAATCTATACAAAATACAAAATGAAAATATGAATATGATTTATTATTTACATATTAGGTTGGGACAATTTAGGTCGGATTCAAGCTAAATTATGTTTGAGTTCAAGTCATGTTGAAGGTCAATCCTAACCTAATCCTACTTGATGGCAAATTAGGATTTTTGATCCAAATCCATATGTAAAAAATTCGACCCAATATATCCAAAGAGCAAGTTGGATGGGCAGGTTCAGGTTAAGCCCGACCCAAGTTGAACGTTATACTCAAGTCTTCATATAGCTTCACCTAATGCCCATCATAAACGAATTAAGAGAGCTTTTAAGAATTTCTACTATTTCTACTAATACTTTGAATGAAAACATTTCAAAAATCTAATGACCATGAGACCACTCACTTTTGGTATTTAAATCCTTCAAAACTTGTAATTCAGATTTTTATACTATGATTTTTTACAATTTTTCTCAATCAGAAGCACTGCTCAATGTACAATAGGCTTTCATAATTTTTTTAGTAGACCGTTCCAAGATTTTACTATTAAATTTTATGATTTCATGCATGCAAAAAAAATTGAAACAAGTATGCAGCGAAATTTTAAAATTTAGATTAAATCTAATTTAATCTAAGCATGCATAAGATTAAATCTTAAAATCATAAATAAGATCGACGTATATGAGATAGGATTCAGATACAGAAATCAAATAGAAAAAATACATAAAGAAGATCTAATCTTCATACCTTGGCGTGGGTCGATCTACACCACAAACTGATGATCATGGATGTCTTTTGAAGGTCCCTTGAAATCGCACAAGTGTTCGGCCTCTATAGGTATCCACACGAGGCTTCGATCTGATCAAAAACTTTTTGATCTCACCGGAGTGCTAGCTCTCTTGTAGAGATCGCATCTTGACGATTGAAAACTCTTCTTTTCTCTCAAGACAATCTTAGAGAAGAAGAAGAAAATAGGAGGATGATAATCTCTACGCTAGAGATCATGAGAAGAATACTTTCTTCTCTTTTCTTCCTAAAATTCATGTACCAAATCTCTATGTTAGAGATATAAAAATTTTTGTCCAACTCTTGGACAAAGAGGAGAGAAAAACCCATGTCCAAACTAGGACAAAAGAGAGAGAGAAGAGGCCTCAACAACGAACCTTTGGTTGTTGGTAAGAAAGAAGGGATAGATGCTATCTTACCTCACGCCATGCACCTACATGCTGCACCCTCTCCCTAGGATTTTTCCATGCACACCTTCCTCTAATTTTTGGCATCTCAAACTGATCTCATCAAAATGTGACCATCCCATATGATCCTGTATTTAAATAGGAGAAGAGATAGGGTTTAGGTGAGAGTCCAAACTCCCTTGGACTCTTAATTTTTGATGCCACCCACCCTTCTTATTTGTGCCCCATATATCACACGGAAAAAAGGAGATAGCATGAACTCCTTTCATGATAAAAACTTCATGCAAAAAGAGTGGGATGTGGCATCCAAAATCTGATAGGCATGGGGCTTCCTTATGGCACATGAAAAAAAGAGAATCCTAACTACTTAGGACTCCTCTTTAGGTGGCTGATTTAAATCCAATAAAACTCTAACCAATTCTAATCATATTAGAAATTGATTAGATCCAAATAGATTAAAATTCTAATCTGATTAGGAGTCCAAACTATTTAGATTAGAACCTAATCTAATTAAGAATTAGAGGTCACCTAATTAGAGGAGTCCTAGTCCTTTTGGACTCTCTTGGTGCTTGAGTCAAACTCAATTTAATCCTAATCTAATTAGGATTTAGTGCACCCATGAAGAGAAAAAATTTTAATCCAAATAGAAATCTAAACTCTCTTAGTTAGATCCTAATCTAATTAGAAATTAAGTCAAATTCAAATCCTAATCAAACAAAAATTATTCTCCCATACAATTTGGTTATCTCATAACCCAATTAGGCTGGATCAAATCAAACCTATATCAAGTCAAATTAAATCTAATTTAATTAGACTTGATAGAAGCCCCATTGCTCAATCAAATTGAGCTAATTAGCAATTCAATTGCTAATTAATCTTCCTATAACTCCCTAACTCTTTAGCGAGTTACTTAATTGTAACTTTTGCATTGGATTAATCATCAATCAAATTGATAATTAAATCCTATCGTGATTCATAATCGTAATTCAACCATCTGATCAGTCAAAAATCTCTTTGTGTGTGATCCCATAGGTTTTATTATGTCTGGTAGTGAGATATATTATGATCCCTATCACAATATCATTAAACTCCTTTCAATGGGTTGGAACCATTCCAACTCTGTCCATCAAAGATCATCGATCATCGAGATGATACTCATGGGTCTCACAATCCACCAGTGACATCTAGCAGTATGTAATGACAATCCAGCAGAATAAAAGGTGATGAACCTCTAGGTGCAGTTAACGTATGATATAGTCTCTCTATCGTGAGTCCCGATCAGATGACAGGTCATAGATGCATCGTCAAACCTCATCATCGATCATATGATAGATTCAATTAGCTCGAGTCCATGTATAATTCTCATGAAAATTTTTTTTATTAATCATGCTGCTATGGTCATAGGCTTAAGAACTCAGCTTCTTAAATCCCATAGGACTATTCCTTTTTGCTAGGATCGATAGGTTCTATATAGGTGCACACCCTACTCTTGCAAGACTAACTGTCACCAACATCCACTACAAAGACTCATTGAGTCAATGTTTGTGTAGTCAAACTCCAGCAACCTCACTATGAGCAGCTGTAGCACTGCAGGTCAAAGGACCAGTCATACTACTGCAGCATCGAGAAAGTCACTAACGAGCGAGCAGACATCTATGTAACTTCTCGTGTTGGTCACGCTCAGTGCTAGCATTCTCTAACAACCACCCGCACTCTCGCTCCAATGTCACTACACCGTAGACTCGAGACTCATCTGCTCGAAAGAAGTGATTCGTACACTGATCTATCTGAATCAATCACCATCCCATGATGATCCTATGATCAGAAGCAATTTAGGAATTAACTATCAATGACACATATCTCAAATTTTCAACTCTTTGAGAATATATGTCATCATCTTGTTAATCTCTTGGATGATTCATGGACACATAAAATATGAATGATAATATAAATACCCATTAAATATAAAATCATGTCCTAATAATATAATATGCATCAGCCAAGATTGACTTCTAGGGCATACATCTAACAATCTTTCACTTGCATTAAATTCAATCTGCTATATACCAAGCCCCATCTTCTCAAGACAGGTCAGTCTTCGGCTAGCTAAGTGACTTACCCATGAGTTATCCACATCTCATGTAGAGTTTGCTCTCTGCACCTCTATGTATTTCTACTTGAGGTAGTCGCGTATTCTGTTGTTCTATGTATTTGGATATCTGGTGAGATCTAGGCTCCTTAGTAAGGGCTATGGTGTCATTATCTTTGTAGTATAGTGTCATGGTATCTGATGATATAACATCTAGTTCTGCAACTAATATTAGAATCAGAATACATCCTACACATCTACAGTGTACTCAGCTTCCATCGATCGATTGCTTAGAACCCTTCCAAGATACCGAATCATGATCACTCAAGAACACACCCCATGATGTAGATATTCTACTATTAACATCCGATATAAAATCTGAATTGATGTATCTTCACACTCCTAGCTTTGATCCTTCTCCAAAATTAAGAACAAATCCTTAGTTCTTCTTAAGTATTTAAGGATGCTTTCACAGCAATCTAGCGCTCTCAGCTTGGATATAACTGATATCTACTTATGACATTCACAGTATTAACTATATCAGTTCAAGTACATTACATGGTATACATCTATATCCAAGAGGATAGCAGCTCTCTCTCTCTGAGATTTCTATACTGAATCCTTTCAGCATCTACACTCTGTATTTTATCTGTGAAAACACAAGCATCCAATTGTATGTATCTTTATAGATCTTTATATTCTCAGAATATAGGACACTTGCTTTATGTCTTTCATGGAGAATTCTATATACAATCATATTTTAACGATGTCAGTATTGGACACTCCCACTGATCCTTTTGAAATACATAATTTCTCATTTCTGATCAAATAATTTGATCATATCATCAAAATGAATGTTCCAACTCCAAGATTATCGTAGATTTTGTGATCTCCTATCATGAAAAGTGAAATCCATAAGCTAATCCATATAGAAATCTTTAAAAATATCTAGTCAGGAAAGCTAATTTACATCTCTTTCTTAAAATCGATATCTAACATCGCCTCATTGTAAGTTTTGGGATCATCTCTATGTTTTCTATCTCTCATGAGAAATGATTTTTCTCTACATCTTCTATTAAGCATACCTAAGTACCTTTCGAGAGGATGGGAGATCCTACTATATGTATGAGATGGAAGAGGAATATATGTATACTGACTCATTATGAATAGGTTCTTTAGGTCCTATGGCTCGCTGCTCTTCAGAGATACTCTCTTCGAGCTTTACTTTCCTCCCGCTGCTTCATTTTGGTTAAATAATTTTTTAAGAAGATAGCATGTCAGATCACAATCACATTGTAATCTTTTCAGAAAAAAGTAGTATCCCAAATTCTTTTAGGATATTCTTTGAAATGAGCTTTATAGACCCATCCTCTAACATATCCGCCTACTATCCTTGACACAGGCTGGACATCCTTGAATCTTAAAATAATCAAGATTCAGTTCTCACTATGTCATATATCATACGGTGTAGTGGGAACAGATTTAGAGAGAACCCAATTTCATAGAATAAAGTATGTCCCTAAAGAATAAAATAAATCAGTGAAGTCCATCATGGATCGGATCACATCTCATATAGTCCCATAACTCTTCTTAATTATCTTGTTGAGCTGAGATATACTAAGAGGGGTTCAATGTGAAACTATGTCATTAGATGAGATAACTGAAAAAAAAAAATTTTGGTATTATATCCTCGATCCGATCAAAGTACCTTTAGAAATTTTTCGATTTGCTTCTCTACTTTACATCTGAATTCTTTGAACCTTTTAAAAATTTCAGATTTGTATCTCATATACTTATCCATACCATGATTGATCATCGGTAAAGGTAACGAAGTAGAGACAACTCCCTTTGTTAACATATCAAATGGGCTACACACATCAAATGTGTACTAGGATAAGTATCTCAGTGGTCCTTTTTTCTTATCCCACAAGAGTAGCTTGGTTATTTTTCTTAAAAAGATGATGCACAAACTAGATATGACTCAATAGTCAATGAGCTCAAAAGTCCATATTTCTCTAATCTGTTAATCATTTCTTTCTTATATGACTTAGCCTAAGGTTCCACATATACTTAAGATTTATCTCAACTTTGGATCTCTCAGATCCAATGGCATTCACTGCTTGCTCAATTAAGTTCACAGATGCATCACCATGCAAATGATAAAGACTGTCTCTAAAAACTAAATCCAAACGATAATCACAAAGGATAGATATCCATGGCCACAGCAGTAACTCTTATCCTATTGCCAATTGTAAGAGTTACTTCCTCGGCCCTCTACCTTCCCATAGACTCTATACAAAAATGTATAAAAAGTACTAGAGTCTAAAACTTAACTAGGACAAGAGAAAATCATAAGGATAGTATTGAGTAATTTCGATATGACTACTCAAGACGTGTCTTTATTCTTTAAGCTCTCCAGGTTGTACCTTTGAACTTTGCAAGGTTCCTTAGTTACCAACACTTTGATCAATTTAGATAAGATGCCAAGATGGTCATTCATATGGTAGTTTACCATAGACTATTTATATAACTAAAAGGGATTGCAGGATCAAATCCACAAGTAATTCTTTGTGCATGGTCATGTCGAGCCTTTTAAGCTTCTTAATATCTATGATCATTATCAAATAATGATCATAGACTGACTGTCCATCGCGCATCTCATACGTTGTGCGACTCTGATCACCTCACAATATTTATAGATGAATCAATGTATCGTTAGCAGTAAACATGTACTCATGCATACGTTGAAGTTCATCTAACATAGACTTCAATATATAGCATCTATCTTTATTGTCATTGTCCATCCACTCATCAGGTATAGCTCATTGACTTTGGATTGGACAGATTGTTAATATTAGAATAACCTGATAGAGAATATTGCTTAATTTCTAATTAAGAACGATTTTTAAGTTTGTGAGCCAGTCTATGTAATTGGTTTGGTTAAACCGTTGATATCTAAGATTTGAGCTAGCGGGTTGGAAGCTGACATAATAAATAACAGAGAGCAAAGATTCTAGTTGAATGTTTGTACTTATTTTATAATTTGCTCTAGAAACTTTTAGATACAAAAAAACTCCCACTATTTATCAGATCTCTCACACTCTCCGGGTGGAGAATAAAATCTTAATGCGACAATGGATTTCTAGTGGGTGCTGCGGTCCCACCGATGTCGCATACCTCATCTAACAGTTATTGGTAACATGCACACCGATGCATGAATAACTCTTTGCCCAGATGCTTCTCTAAGCATGTTGTAGTGACTTAATCTCTAAGTCATATGAGCTCACCTAACAGTTATTGCCCACACTCCTTAGTTAAGTCAGACCCACCGCTCACATGCAGGTGTAAAGCCGTCATTGGATCCCTTACCTAATAGTTATTGGATCCAACCCCATTTTTATCCTGGAGCAACTCTTTGCTAATAGAGTGGTTGTATGTTTCGATGCAACTGAACCACTGTGACCAGCCGTGAACAATCAACGCCGGTAGCACATCCGCACATCTACAACGGTGGAAGATCATTGGACTAAATATTTATGGAGAGGTTCGGGTTTAGATCTTATCTATTCAGTCATCACATGACTAGTCTAATTAGCATGGGCTAAATCAAACCACCAAGCAACTATATTTGAGACTCAATCTTCCAAATTGACTAGATAAGTAGAGATTGGTGGGGGTCCTCCCGTTGCTTTTCTTAGATACCAACAAATTGACCAGATCAGTGAACGGAACCAATTAAATAACCATCTTTCAATTATTATTTAATCATCAATTGGTTAATTGATCCAAATAGGTTAGCTTAGGTGAATCAGATTCGAGTCATAGAGCTGAATTAGGTCCTTAGGTTAATCGATTCTGCATATGGGTGTCAATCGATTCGATCAATAACAATTGTATGATCTTAAGCTCTATTGACCTCATCCTAATCAATACTTGGCTCAGTTTGATCAACTGCTAAATCGATTTAGATCCAATATGATCAAATCAGAAACTTTAGATGTAATCCAATTATATGACCTAATTTGATCTACCTAGGACCAATCCCTCATGCACAAACACTAATTCATATCTTAAATCTAAATTTCAGATCTAAATTCTTTGCATGAAAGTAAGTTTTGATCTCGAAATAATTTTCAGATTATACATACAAACATACATCATATACATGAATAAAGTTTCGGTCATATAAACGAATTTCAGTTCTAAACATGCTTTCATATATCATATGTACGAATCAAAATTGATCTCGAAACTCTTTTCAGATATTAACAATAAACATATATCACATATATGATAAAAATCAGATCTAAATTTATTTAATTAAAATTTAATATCGTTTAGGACAACCATATAGCATAACAAGTCATGCCAGGACAACCTTATGTCAGAACGACATCAAAATCTTTTAGATCTGAAATTTTTCTCTACAGATTTTAGATCTAAATCCTAATCTCATATATATGACGTGGCTTCGATACCACTATTGAGATTTCATGGTTTCATGCATGCAAAAAAAAAATTGAAACAAGTATGCAGTGAAAATTTTAAAAGTCAGATTAAATCTAATTTAATCTAAGCATGCATAAGATCAAATCTTAAAATCATAAATAAGATCGATATATGTGAGATAGAATTCAGATACAGAAATCAAATAGAGAAAATAAATATAGAAGATCTAATCTTCAGACCTTGACGTGGATCGATCTACACCGCAAACTGATGATCATGGATATCTTTTGAAAATCTTTTGAAACCGCACAAGTATCCAGTCTCTACGAATATCCACACGAGGCTTCGATCTGATCAGAAGCTTCTTGATCTCACTGGGGTGCTAGCTTCTTTACAGAGATCGCATCTTGACAGTTGAAAATTCTTCTTTTCTCTCAAGACAATCTCAAAGAAGAAGAAGAAAATAGGAGAATGATGATCTCTATACTAGAGATTATGAGAAGAACACTTTCTTCTCTTTTCTTCTTAAAACCCATGCACCAAATCTCTACGCTAGAGATGTAAGAATTTTTGTCCAATTCTTGAACAAAGAGAAGAGAAAAATCCATGTCCAAACTAGGACAAAAGAGAGAGAGAAGAGGCCTCAATAACCAACCTTGGATTGTTGGTAAAAAGAAGGGATAGATGCTATCTTACCTCACGCCATGCACCTACATGCCACGCCCTCTCTTTAGGATTTTTTCATGCATACCTTCCTCTAATTTTTGGCATCTCAAACTGATCTCATCAGGTTGTGACTGTCCCATATGATCCCATGTTTAAATAGGAGAAGAGATAGGGTTTAGGTGAGAGTCCAAACTCTCTTGGACTCTCAATTTTTTGATAGGTTTTACGTCCCTACGAGATGGGGCTTCCTGAATGACCCGTTCCGTTCTATGAGAAATAAACTAGAATGGGTTTGAGATTCTGAAACCCACCTATATAGGGAGAAAAGAAGAAAGAGGAAAGAAGAAAGATGAAAAAAGAAAAATAGTAAAAGGAAAGGGGAAGAAAAATGAAAAAATAAAGAAAAGGTGAAGAAAAAGAAGACAAAAGTAAAGAAAAGAAAGGAATGTATAATAAAAGAAACAAAAGAAGAAAATAAAATTAAAAAAAAAGAAAAAAAGAAAAAGAAGGGGAGAAATATGGTGGATATCTACCAAAATGTATAATCAGGATTGCTGTCGAGACTGGATAAGATAGTAAGGTGTCTTGTTCCATGAAGAAATCGAGATGCTTTCATCCCACATGATTTAAAATCTTGAACCATTTTCACAAAATCTTACTCAAATATGTTTATGTGAAACTTCACATTCTTCTTTTAATTTGTGGCATGCTCTCTTGAAAGAAAAGTCCACTTTTTTTCTGAAATATAATTCTTCCTCAAAAGAATCCAAAATAGAGAATCATTTTTTATATTGCAAATTACACCGATAAGCTTAAGCTGTTGGTTCAGAAGTAGTATCACTCCTTGCTTCTATATGAAATATCAGCGCATGGCTATTGTATCTCAATAGCGCAGAGGAAGCCCTGTGCGTCTCAAAGGGTTCGCTCTAGTATAGCATATTCTCACTTACAAAGTGCTACTTCTCAAGCCATTTCTTTTAATCCAAATATATTCTACCAAATCCTACACTAAATTTTCAATAAGTTTACCCAAAAAATAATAGTAAATTTGTAAAATTTTAGGTTAACCAAATGCAGATTTTACTAGGTTTGTTTTTATGATTGTATTTTTCTCAATCTGCAAATATTTCTACACATTTTCTACCAAGCCAAAAAAAGAAACGTTTCTACGAAGGACTACCATCGTAAATGGAAAGATACATGGGACAACTAAGAAATCTTTTTATAATTCAAATATGTGTGGTAACAGAAAGATTGAGAACAAACCAAAAAATGAGTATTCCTATGTTGCTCGCACTTACAATTGCATGAATTTTCCGCCCATTAAAAACACCAGTCAAATGGCAATGATGACATTCAGTGCCAATCAAGTTACATGGAAATTCTTATGATTTTCTGAATTTCTCAAACAAATAAATATTTAGGCCATTTGAAGGTTTGCAAGCGCCTTTGTTTCTCCGTTTCACATTTCTTGGCATGACAAGCCACAACATTCATGCAGTATTGCCATGCCGATATCACCATAGATAGACTTTGCTAGGACAGTTCACTAAATTATTTCAAATGAAACTAACCATCTTCAAAATAACATGTTTTAGAAAATATATGCGTAGAGATATTGCATGATTTTAGTTTATCAAAGGCACCTATATATTGTAGGGGTTAGCTGATCCCAGAGAGAGAGGGTGTTGTTTATAATCCAAGCCATACTGCCTTAAACCACCTATATACCATAAATCATTTGGTTTAGAGATACCTAACATATATATCAAATGGTCCAAATATAGACAATCTAAATAACACTAAATTATATATATATTTTTTTTTTGATCACTTAATGCATTTACTAACGATATTTAAATTATAAAGATGCTTGATTAGAAGGAGTGAAAATCTAAATACAGAATACAAATAATAACTCCATTCCCACCGTTTGGTTGGTAAAAATCTCATTTCCATTCCCAGATTAGATGACAATAATCCAATATACATAAAATTCAATCTCCACTCTTCTTTATAAATTCAAATTTTCATTTCAATTTCGATTTCGATCACCAAAAAATTTGACCATTTCAATTCCGATTTCAAATCATTCCAATTCCCATTCTAATTCTGATTTGGATCGCGAACCAAACACCCCTTATACATTTTTCTACGTGTAAGCAGTTTAAAGATGATAGACCTTTAAATGGATCCATAAAGAGGCATATGCATAGTTCATATATGTTTCGCTATTAAATAGAGAAAGCATGAAGTAGATATCCACCAAAGAATGGACTAAAATCACAGCAAGAGAAAAACGCAAAGTCCTGCTAGCTGGTTAGGGTTCCACCAAAGATAAGCTTCAAAAGCATCGGGCTAACAGGCATTTAACCTATAAAATTCCAGCATACAAGGGTGAGTTCACGAATCAGTCACCCAAGTGGCCAGGGTGTCCTGTCCCTTGTTCTGATTAAAAGATTACGCTACACAAAGTGTTCCTATTAAACCCAATAATAATATGAACTTCTGTTATCTGTTGCAGTCAACATAAATTTCATAAAATGGACCAGATCCGGTCAGGTCACAACTCACACTTCATACAAGTTTTCGCTGCTTTGTGCTTTTAAGGCATTGATGAGCACTAGAAGTAATTTCATCAGAAGCTCAGCTGACAAAGTTACCACGTAGCCAATTTTGTTACACCTTACCTCTGCACTGCTTTATTGCCCTCTATTGGGAATGATACAACTTATCAGACTTTACAAATACTTAATATGCGGATTTACAGTAGCTCATGAACCCTTGATTTAAGTTATCAGCGGTGACTCCATTTGGGAAAGGCTGCCACCTAAAGCAGTTGTACCTAGACCTTGTCATCATGGAACCACCACCTAGTCTCCTTAGGAGACCTACCATTCTTACAGTTCTTGACATACCGGTCGTTATCATCAGGGCGTTGCTGCAGCCAAAAAGGTTTAAGTAAAATAATGACAAGAAGGCAGAGAATGTAACGCAAGAACAAGGTATGCAAGAGAAATGGGGATAGGCAAGGACCTTTACAGCCGAGCTTGATAACATGGATAGAATGCTAATACAAACAGAACTTACAGTCATTGCTGGTGACCATGAATCATATAGTATATCTGCCAAAAAGACCCCAAACTAGAATGTCAAAATTTACAGGAGAGGATCTTCACAATCGAATGTCTGTCGAACATTGGCAGTTGAATCATAAGCCAAACAACAGCAACTTCATAGAATTGATTAATGAAAGGATCTAATTCAACTGAAATTGTGAGTTCTAATTCAAAAAACCAAATTTAGGATTTTAAGGTGCAATATCCAAAAAGTCAATATACAAAAACAATATTTGGATGTCAACTATCCCATATATACTTGACAGGCTTTAAAAACGTCATATGATATTCAGAAGGATAGAAAACAGTATGGGAATATGTGCAAGATATAAAACTTGATACAAGAGTAGGCCTTGGTGCATCAATAAGATTGCTCCACTGTGACGTAAGTGTCGTGGGTTTGAAACATAGGAACAGCCTCCCGCACATGGAGGTAAGGCTGCATACATCTAACCCTCTCCAGACCTCACAGTGGCCGGAGCCTCATGCACTAGGATGCCTTTTTGTATAGAAATTGATAAATTCAAGCAAACTGAAAAACAATATAAAATTAAAAATGCAAGCACTAAGTTGATACAAAGACTAATAAACTTTAAACAATTCAAGCATTTTGCTTATATGCAAGATACAATTTCACCCAAAAAATATAAAGGTTGGTACATAAGAAACCTAGTAAATTACTCTAAACACTTTAAGGCCTCCATCATCATCCCTCATCTAAATACATAGAAAATGCAATAGACTTCAAACATACAAAACTCATAGAATATACATGATCCCTTAGCAGCTGGAATTTTTCTACCAAGAGCAACACACTTGCTTCAGAATCTAGAACCTGCTCCCCTTCCTAAACACTTTCTTACTAATGGTATCTGTTTCCCTGCATCCACACCTAGACCCATTCCAATCCTGCTCCCACTACCTAAACACTTTTTTACTGAAAGTGTCTCTAAAGTATCCGCTTCCCCAAATTCACACCCGGCCCTGTACTCACACCTGCTCCTGATTATGGAAACTAAGCATTATCCTAACCTCATCCCAGCTAAGGCATGCTATGAAACCTACAGCAGTGTTCCTAACCACGTCTAGGAAGCTTATAAATTTTTTTAGACAATTTGCAATTTAGCAATCCAAGGTCTCACTTGCTTTATCGTCACATTTTATGCACATCCATCACCCTCTTGAAAAAGCTTTCATCTGATTCACATTACATTCTTGGTACCGTAACTTCTTCATTTCTTACTCTACCCATCAATTTAACTCTGCATCAATTCAGCATCACCTTTGAGCATCTGAACCCTCTCGATAGGTGAAAATTCTCATGCAGCCCAAAAATGTCAAACTTCCTTGTTTTACATTTTTTTTAGGTTTTATATTTTTTCTTCCATCCCCAGCTTGTTAGCATTGTTCAGCCAGCAATTATTCCCCTAAGAGGATTGATGTGGTAGTCCTTCATTCCGTGGGAAGTTGGGAATAATGTTTGAGCCGCAAAGCAATGGATGTCTGCACTCATTACTGTATATTTGCATAAAAAATGAATGCCTTGCTGAGTTTCCTGAAAGGATCCAGAAACTAAAGTGTAGTGCAGCTTTCTGATAAACAAATGGGTTTCCTATCATTATTTTGGTTCATAGTGGACCGTAGGATTGTTTGAGGAGAGGAAGTGACTAGTTATTTGAGGGTGATCCCTTAGTTCCATTGAAAGAGGAAAAGTTGACTAAAATGTAGAAAGAATGGCAAAGCACAACCCCATTTGAGTTGCACTCCCAATTCTAATCAGTGATCACAAGTGTGGCTGCACAGGACTATCAGTAAATTGGCAAGCATGATGAGTAACTCCAAAGGAATGACCAAAAACAAGAAAAAATAGACTATTTAATGTTCAGTGTAAGAGAAAAGTTTCCGGTTTTGATTTAAAATGGAAGCAAGATTCATCAAGAAAGCAATTTGTTTGGACTGAGGCATATTTGGACATCAATCAATTGGTAGAAGAAAGTGGCATTGAACTAGGGAAAACCTTAGACACAAATATGGCTGGTTTTGGATCATACAAGAAATGATGATTTAGAAGCAGGTGTTTACTACAAAATCATGGTTTAATTCCTAATCCCAATTGATGGCTTTTATACAAGAATGTAAATACGGGATGATTTTACTGCTGGCTTGGCACTCCTCATCTGAATTGCATTGTCATTGACCAAGCCTCCTATTATTTGCTCTTTGCTTCTTCAAGGGGATATGTTCAGAACCCTACAAACCTTCAACTAAAAAGTTGTTGGTTGTAGCATAGTGTGGAAAGATTCTAAAGCCAAATGATATGGCTGAGAGCAGTGATGACGCACTTTTCAAATTCTCAGATCAGAAGAAATCTGACTTTGGTAAACCTTCCGGCAGAGGGTGTTAAGCAATGAGGACAAAGCACATTGCTCTATTCAAAATTGAACCTAAAGCATGATGAGCTGGTTCGAAAGTTGGTTCTTTGAACTAGAAATCCAAAGAATAAAATTATTGAAAGTTGGTCAACCTTTAGGAACCACAGGCTCTAAGAAAATGAGGCAAGAAAATATCCTGAAAAACCCCAACAAGATAACAAGTTGTTATGCTATAGGTCAGTTTGATGGCTCGGATTCGAACTAATAGCAGAATACTGGAACAGTACAATGTAGAATTAAGAATGCTGTTGACTTGAGCATTAACAACAAAGATGCCAAAGGAGAGAGAACTTTCTCATTTTGGACTTCAACAAAATGCTATTCTTTATATTTTATGTCTAAAAGATCAATCCCTCCATAATGTTTGTTGAATACAAAGGTTAATATTATACTGAATTTATTTTACAGTGGAAACAAATGTTGCAAGAATGAAAACAAAGGTTAAATGAAGGTAGAGACAACTACAGTAGTGATTGATACCAAAAGTAAGAAATCGAAAAGAACAGCAAGAAGAATTAATGATGATCTTTTCCCTGAGGAACCACCAGTACTTACAATCCATATGATTTGCCTTCCTGGTATGTAATGAGAAGACGTAACTCAAGTGTTCCACATATTCTATCTGTATCAGTGGATAACCTAATAACAAAAAAAAAGCTGGATGGATATACATAGTTGATAGTTCTAACCCAGCTGTGGCTACAATCATCCAAACTTCAGTAGCCAAGATCTACAAGTAAACAGACCATTTTAGAATCTACCAAACATCTCTCTTACGCTAGCTTCATAGGCATTTCTTTTATACTTTTGTGATCCCCTTTATCTGCTTCTACCCCCCTATTATGGTAACCATCGCATATGTCTTGTGCCACTTGTGCCCATAGTGGTTACATCAACACGATAGAGTAGATGAAATACATCATAAAATAGTTGTACTAATACATGTGATTCCATAATGGTAGCATGTCCATAACACCTACATTAAGTTATGAATCAGAAATTTAGTTATGCCACCCTACAGCTTTCACCATTCTAATTTGAGCATATTTAGGCTGTTCATGTGGAAAATAATTGTCTTATACATCTAAAGGCTAAATATCTGATACTAGATAAGGCACATATTGAACAAGTTCAGGCCAGACACAGCCCAAGGTATGACTAAATTTATCCAAGCCCGGGCCCAGTACTTACTCAGGCTTTGAATTTTGGACTGAGTCTCGGACTTCCTCAAATTCGTTTTGATTAAAAAAAAATTCAGGACATTTCCATTGCTTCTTATCCTCAAATTGAACCTCTGGTGCAATAATTCTCAAAGATAGAGCTACACTGGACAAATGCAAGCGAGATGAAGGGGTACAAGGGAGGTTGAAAGGGTAGTGGAAGCAGAGGGCACACCAAAGGCTGGGCAACAACGGTTGAGCATTGAGGTGACAGCATGGCAGAGCTTGGCAGTGAGAGGTGCGAGCGGTTCTAGTGAATCCACGTGATGCCAATGCTGAGGTTGCTCATGCTGTTGGCATCACCAAAGTGGTTCGTCGCACAAATCTAAGATGGCTATGTGCAGATGATGTGGTTGTTCTCTAGATCTACCATGAATTTCACAGCAATAACTCAGCAAAGGATGAGCGTCAAATCATGGGGGGATCTCTCAAAGTCCAAGATGCCCTGGCTGTGCTCTGTGTGGCCTTTGGGGATGCAGTACATCTAGGACTGGCAATTTTCGACACGACCCGTTGACACGGACACGACACATACTTAGGTGGGTTCGGATTTGGAATAAATGGGTTCGGGTCATAAACGGATTGATCCATTTATGACACGACAAATTCGTATCTTAAGCGGGTTGACCCACATAACACGTTGACCCATTTTAACCTGTGTAACTAAACAAGTTAAAACATGTTAACGGGTTACACAAGTTAAAACAGACTAAAACAAGTTAAATAGGTTAAAACCAATATTTTCAGAACCGGACCAACCAGGTCGACCGATTAGATCGGGGATCGATTTTAATCCTGATCCGAAACTTAGGATAGACCCAGTTGATCTTCAGCCCACAAAAAATCGACAAGAACCAATAAACCGATCGACCCATGATGAACCGGCCGGGTCACGGGTTAATTATCTACGAATAAAAAACCGCCGCTAGGGTATTCTTTGAGAAGAGAAAGAAGCGTTCTTTGAGAGGGGGTTAGGAGCAGAGAAGGAAGCGTGAGGAAGAGCAGGGCATGGGGAAGGAGAGGCATCGTGATAGAGGGACAGAGATGGAATCATGGAAGGGCCTACTCTATCAAATTCAACTCAAAACTAAATATTTACTTGCTATTTCAGACCAAATCGAGAGAGGAGAAGGGAGGGAATGTTACTCTCTGGGGACGATTGCCCGCAGCGACGGTAGGACGGCGAAGATTTGGAAGATGAGGTAGAGGAAGGTGAGAGGGCGGCAAGGCCAGCGACTGCGGAGGAGAGGTTGAAGCCCTTGATGGCGAGGACTTGGGGTCTTTGGAAGACAAGGTAAAGGGCACCGGCAGCGGCATTGATGGCAAGGACGGGGAAGAGGGCAGCGGACGATAGGGTGAGAGAGATGGTAGGACGGTAGGGTGAGAGAGCTTGGGGTCGGGAAACAACTTCAAGAATGGCTCGAGAGAGCATCTCGCCTTTCAAAGGATCACTTGCCAGGAACCACCCTCCTGAAACTCCTCTGAGACCAGCGCCTCTGGAACTAACCTTAATGTAATAGCTTGTATATACACCTTTTGGACCGGCGTACAATGGCTTATCCTCCTAATCCTTTCCCATCCTACCTGTCACTCATCAATCCACCAGACAACCAGCCTTGTACTTTTGCACATTTTCTAATAAATCTTATGTGGGGAGTAGCTTACTCCCTTCATTTGTTTCAAAAAAAAAAGATGGCCCAAGAGAGACTTGTCCATGGCTCGGCATTTTACGTACCAATGGATTTTTTTGATACGTAGATATATGGTTTTGACTTCACGCCTACAGTTAAATGAGTAAAAAATATTTAATCAGTAAACGAATAATCATAATTTGGTACCTAGAAGCCTATCTCTTCCAGAATGACAGAATTTCGGGTCAATTGATCGGGTTGACCTGGTTAACCCCTGACCCTTTTTTCATTCCAATCCGATGTCCGGTCCGATTCTAAAAATATTGGTTAAAACGGGTTAACATGTCCTCTTAAACAGATCATTAGGTGGGTCGTTAGGCGGGTCGTGTATCCATTTAACCCGCCAACACGATTATTAATCGTGTTAGACAAGTCATATCATGTCAACCTGTGTATATTCGTGTCGTGTTCGTGTTTCACAAGTCGATCCGTTTAATTAAACGGATCGTGTTCGGGTTGAGCTAACCTGTGTTATACCTTCAGGTCGACACGACCCGTATACGACTTGTGGACACGAATTGCCAGCCCTTGTACATCTCAGAGTTCACTGGCAACATCCGAAGAAGAGGAGGTAACTGGAGAGGAGCAATTCCCCCTCCCAATTTAGGAATAAGCAGTTGATCGAATGGCCCTGGTCCCTACTCAAGTGAACCAAGGTTACTAAAAAATAGAGTATTTCTAATTCTGGCCGAGCCAAGCTCAAGCCGGACCTCATTACCTAAACCTAGGTATTGCCCATTTAACAAATGGGCTTATTTCAGGCCCAACCCAGCTAGCCATGCTTAAAATTCTGGTCCAATCCCGATCGAAAGGCTTCAGGCTTAAGCGGGCCAAGCGGACTGCCCCGCCCACTAACAAGTTAACACATAGATGTACGCATGCATATACGTATGTGTCCATAGTTAACATGAACATATGTATGTATGTACACATGTATATGTACTTACGCATGTATATATGTGTGTACTTATGTATGTATGTATATATGCATGTATATATGTAGGTAATTATACACTATGTTTGGGCATATATGTATGTATGTTGGTATATGTGTATGGACGTATGTATTTATATAGTTCTTGAAATAGACATTTACGGATACGAAGGATTTAAAAACAAGGTCCAGAACAATACTAATCACTAGCTGAGACTTTACATATTACATATGGGAAGCAACAAGGTTGGCACAAGCCAGTATGTGGCCGATCCAGATGAGCAAAACAAATGTGTATCAAGTGATATGGGTTGGTATAGGATCCCTACAAGGTTCAATATGGGGCCAGTTCACAATCGATTGCAACCAGGTGGTAATTTGTAGCAGTTCCTAGCCAATATAATCAATATTTAGTCCTTGATGGATAAATTAGAAATCACATTTATTCCCAAAAAATCTAAGCACAAGTATAAAGTGGTTAAGATGGGTAAAATGCATGAAACTAAGTTAATTGGAGAAGTATACCTTTCAAGAAAGTATTTTCCATGCTAGTTTATCCAGTGTTACACCGTATGCATATTGTGGTATCTAAGTGCCAATATAAGCACATGCTAGTTGCTTGCCTGTATAAGCATTATACAAGATTCTTTAACACTAGCTACAACACAATAGGACCATATGCCACAGCCTCACTATGTGGCATGACCTACACAATCACAAGACATCACAAACTTTCATGTGGCATGGTGATGGATGACAAAGATATATATTGTTCTTGAGCAACATTTGGACCTTTTAGGAGTGGTGGACACCTTCTACAAAGGGGCGCCACCTCCCCATGCCTATAAGAGATGAGCATGCCATGTTGCAGTTTTGATGTTGAAAGGGATGCCATCCTTGGGCATTGCATCAAGGGATGCCATGGCGACACTTGATTAAACAAGCCAGCAATCCTTGCAATGGGAAAAGGATTCCGAGTTCTATCTTAATTGTTGCTCTAGACCACCTTACGGATTTTGCACCTGTATAGTTAAGTGCTTGGCCTACTTTGACAAGAAAGTCTAAGTAAGGCACTATGGTGTGACATGAGATCCCTAATAACCAATTAGAAGAAGCCACTGACTAATGCAAGATTAATATTAAAAATAAACTAAGCCTCGGAGCTAAATTAAAGAGTTGACCAACGAGTTGATAAGGGATATTGTCAACGGAGTTGGATATTTCTTGGTACAAGTATTTTAATGTCATGGTATTGCACAAGAGCGTGCAAACAAGCATGAAAATGAGGTTTTGGGCACTATGGCCCCAGACAAAGGGACACCATGGATGCAACAATAGGACCATGGCATAAAAGCATTGTTGTGGCCTTGAGAGTAGAATCTTGATGGCCTAAGAACAATTGTGCAATCATCTATGAATTTCAAAAAGCTACAGGGCTTGTTGATTTGGCAACTTAAACTTGCAACACCAGCATTACACTTCTCCCAGAGTTTTGCATAGTGATGTGGCACCATATACTCGCAAAGCTATGTCATGTGACTCTTTTATGGGCATCAAAGGGCAACATGGCTTGCTTGCACGTTGGTGGCATGATAGACTAGTAACAAACAGGGATTGTGGTGCTTGGAATTGAGGCAACAAGATGGACATGATCCGGCTATGGGATAACCTTGCCACTAAGGCAACAAGCTAGGCATACCTGGGTTGTTAAACAAGAGAACATAGCATAATGCCTAGTTGCAATTCTGCTCTCTGGACGAGTTATTCTATGGGATAGAAGTGCACAAGAACATTGTGGTTAACTCAATGGATGAGTTGATTTACAACACTCGAAGGTGTCACAAGAGTTCATATTAACAAATTGCCAACTAGGGTCCATGAAAGTGCATGTTTGGCCATGTGGCTAAACTGCCTGGTGCTTTTGGTGTATGTTCAAATAAGGACTCGAGAAGGCCAGCCTTTATATGTGGCAAACTATGGAGTAAGAGAGGTGTAGCATAGTGAAAGACCTAATGTCCTAACACAACTCGTCATAACAAAGCACTTCAAATTATTGCTTCCATTAGAGAAGGCACTACCCTAAATTTATCTGACTATACTTGGAGTTTTAAAAGCAAAAAAAGGAAACAAGATAACTTTCGCTTTTGTATTCCACCATTGGCCAAATCAATTTCATTTAAAAAATAATGTTAAAAGGAAATAAATTGAGAAGGGCATAATTGTTGCCTTGTTGGTTTACATCTCTGACTTCATGAGACCTCCCAACTTTGTATAACTACCAGTCTACCACTACCAGTACTACCACCATAATATCATCGATGAAGCAATAGCACACCTAGACTTGTTCATGGGTCAAGCCAGGTCGAGTAGGGCCGGGCTTTGCTTAAAGGTCTACAAAATTTTCTTAGGCCCAAGCCTATCCCAGCCTTCAAGCCTACCTTCTAGGCCCCAGTCGGCTCTTACTCGGGCTTTGGGCCAGATTTTGAGTTTCATGACTAATTTTAATTTAAAAATAAAATACAAAAAAATGCTTAAAATATCTTTTAAAATGTTAAACATGAAACTTAAATATTGTCAACAATCTATAGCATGTCTATTTTCCCATTAAGTTCACATATCAACTATAATTGTCAATTAAGTCTACAAATACATCAAATATAAATAAATAAATATAAGAAATAAACTATTGAGCTGTCCTAGCTTGGACCGGGCTTTAATCCACAAGCTCAAGCCCAGCCCGCTTATTAAATGGGCCTATTCTTGAGTCCCGACCTAGCTTGTTAGGTCTAAAACCTTTGGCCCAAGCTTGCCCAAAAGGCTTCACGGTCAAACAAAGTAGGGGACCTGCCTAGCCCATGAACGGGTCTAATAGCATCTATCAAGCAACCATTACCGTTGATGATTACTATCTCCAATACCATTACTATGCCTCCATCTTCACCTCCATCTTATGCACACAGAAGTTGTGAATCCTCATATTTGTCAACAAGCACCATTTTACAAAATTTGTATTTGAAGCTAGTCCATGAAGCCGCACTCAAAAGTTATACCCATTAAGTAGTTTTTTTTTTTGTTATCCCAAATCTCTAGTTGGCTCTCAATATATTTGACCACACAAGACTAGAAGACTGATTGGAGGTTAGGATAGGCAATGATGTGCCAATAATTAAGTTGAATTGCAAGCAACATGCACTCCTATTCTCTCCTCTTTCTCATTTTCTTCCTTCTTTTGCCCTTCTTTCTCATAATGGAGAAGGTAGGGTCATGGTTCGCCGATCCATCTCAAACCGAGTGGTTCGGGGCATTCAAGCCGTACCGGCTGCAAACTGAGATGGTTTGGCCTTCCAAATTGGAACAGTAGATGAAGAAGAGGGAAAGAGAGAAAGAAAGAGAAAGAGGGGAGGGAATGAGGGGCGATGGCGCCAAAGGGCCGGCAATGGTCCATCGAAACCGTCGGAGGGCCACAGATGCCTGCACGGCTCCATGTCACCCGATAAGATGTTTGATCAAGAGAAATAGAGAGAGCAAAGGTACCGGAGAGAGGTGCAATCGATGGAGAGGCCACTGTGGCCATCGGACGGCAGAAAAGACGCGGACGGAGCCGCGGCCACGGAACAAGGACGACCATCCTTGTGACATAGGGATGATCGCCCCTATTTTACGCTCGCAGAGCTACGAACTGTGATTTCACCATCCGGTAACCACGGCGACCAGTCGAAGGCCCTCCAACAACCTCTCAGCCGGCTTCTCCTTTTTTCCTCCCCTTTCTCTCTCTATCTACCGTGATTTGGCGAAGCAGAGGCCTTGGCAGCCCTCCAAGCATGTCTGTGGCCCGCCTATGGCCACCACCGACGTCTCCTCCACCCACCCTCTCCCTCCCTCCCCCTCGCTCTCCCCTCTCTCTCTTTTCCTCCTCAGTTCCTTTCTTCACTTCTGTGTTGGTTCACGCCAGTCTGATCCGGAACTATACCGACTCGTACCACCGACCGGCTGGCACGGATCTCAATACCGGCCCGGCGGATCTTGGATAGGATAATGTTTTCAATCAAGGATCGCTGACTCGAAACCAGATCTCATGCTGGCTGATCTACGATACGAGTTGGTACACCCCATACTGAACCATATTAGGCCCGAATCGACATGAAAATGGAGAATAAATTAGAGACGAAAGAAAGAGGGGAAGAGGGAGAAAAGAATAGATGGCTCATGGAGATGCCTGCGGTAGCCACCAAAGGGCTGCAAAGGCCGTCGGAGGGCCACCAAAGCCTCCCAAGCTCTACGGTCCTCTGTGAGAAAAATTGAGAAGAGAGATAGAGGGAAGGAGAGAGGAGGGAGAAGGCGACGTGGAGGCCATCGAATGACTGTCATGACCGCCAAACGGCCCAACCCCTCGAGCCATCGTGGGTTCGAAACAAAGCTTCACTCTGATTTTCTTGGATTTTTTAAAAAATCCAACAATTTGCCAGCTTCACTTAAGTGAAGCGGCAAATCCATTGTCAACTTCACTATGTGTCGGATTTTTAAAAAATTAATGAAATAGAAGTAAAGCTCTTGTTTCAAACCTCACAGCGACCGTGGGAGGTTTTGGATCGTTCAGTGGCCATGATGGCCACTTGACGGCCATCCAACGATCTCCCCACCACCTTCCCCTCCCTCCTCTATCTCTCTCTTCTCAATCTCTCGTGGAGGACCATGAAGACCCGAAGTCTCAATGGCCTCGACAGGCCACCGCCGGCCTTCCACTCTCCTTCCCTTCCCCCCTCTCTTCCTCTATTTCCTTCTCCCTCGCTTCATTTTCACCGGCATTCTAAATCCAATGATCAAACTATACCAGTTAGCCGCCGGTACGGTTCGGCATGCCCCGAACTATCCGATTCGGACCGATTCGACGAACCATGTTCCCAATTGAGCCTCTCAAAAAGGGTTCAACCCTTCCCACATGATGCTAAAAAACATAAGGCTAGAAACAAATACACCTAGGTTGTGACCTGAATCCCATTGCTAATGGGTCCTCCACTCAAGCAAAGCAAGCACAAGGCCTTATATCCAATAGCGCCAAATTAATTTTTTCAGGATTATTCATCTGGATAATGTTAGCCTAGCATTTTTCATTCAATTTGCAATTCAGAATATTGAGGTGCAAATGCCAATTTCGTTCTCCCATATAAGCTAATAACACAATATAATACCTTGTGTGTGTCTATATGGCCATGCCCCATGTCCAAGTATTCGGAGGTCGTCATGTTGGATTCTCAAGGATGCTTGGACACTTGACAATCCCCATCATTTTGGACTCTCAAAATAGAAAATATAACAATCTAAAAATCATTACTTCAAGGGAGTAACTGGCCACCTTTAGTTCCCTTATTTGTGTCCACTTTGGATGTCTACAGGAAAGAGCACTGCCAGTTTTTGACCATACGAACAGGGTCAATTGTCCACATTGTTATACTTAACCCAAGACCAATTAGGACACAACAGTAGGAAACTAATTAATTGCCTACTGGGCACCTAATAAAACACAAGACAGCTCAAAACAGTCACTAAAGAAATAGGCAAAGAATTCCTAACTGAAAACAATGGAACTGGAAAACACTAAAATAAACCAACCACAAGCCTAAAAAGAGATCAATAACAACAACTTTTAGGTGGACTTTCTTTGACCAGCAAAGGGTGGTTAAAGGGGCATGGCAGCTCCACTATAATTCCTTATCAATACCAACTAAGCATCTAAGGGGATAAGGAAGAGAAAAGAAAACCAGATCTTAGCTATGAACCCGATTAAAAACCTTGTAACATGCAGCCATCCCGTGGACCTAGAAATTTTACGAAGATCCTCCATCGTTCCTATTCCTCAACACCATTGGGTTTATTTGGATTCCCCAAAAATGAACCATCATAAACATATGATGCCTCCTCGCAAGAACAGAGATGTCGATGTGAGGTGGTATCAAACAGAAAGTTTAAGCATTCAAAGGAGAGTGCCATGCACCCAATCCCCAAGAAAGGACACAAAAACAATATATACATATACATATACATAGATATATATATATGTGTGTGTGTGTGTGTGTTATTATCCATATCCGTAAAAGAGGATGATGGAATCTCTTGCTTTGATGGAATCTCTTGCTTTTCCAATCTCTCAATTTTCTCAACTATCAGACTTCCATAAAAAATTCTCATTCCAAGTGCATTTTATCTGAGGATAGGGTCCAAACAGGCCCTCAAATTAGTCCTCATTTCTGCCGCAGAAGAGCAAGCCACCAAATTCCTTTAAACCCTGATAAGCATTACCTTTTTCTGACTTTTCATTAGTAGAGCATTTCTCTATTACTTTAAGGACACATCACTAGACCTGTCATATTGGGACATAGAGGGTGGTATGATTGAAAAAGAAGAAGAATGGTAACCCCGGGGGATGTCCTATTGATCAAACATCAATTGATGAATGCCCATGGAGGATTCCATGGATGAAAGAATCAGCCAGGAAGGTTTTTGATCCCCAATTAGAGCAACATGGGGCTAATATTGTGCAATAGTCAAGCTAACACAGCATATTTGGCCAATATTCATATGATCAGCATGCCCACAGAACAAATTGGAACCTCCAAGTTGCTTAAACAGTTCAGAACTTTAGTATATTAATGTTTAAATGGTTTAGGAGTATTTAGAGGAGCTTTATTTTGAAATAGAAATTCCCATTTTGAAGGTATTATTGTCCATGGCACTACTCATACCATAGTACTATGATAGTGATAGAGCATAGCTAGAGCAGCTTTACTTTCGATTTTTTTTTTTTTTACACTTAGCCTCTTAAGGTACTAGTTTGGATTGATATCTTGAGGTTCAATTACTTGGTTTACATTCAATTGAACCCCAAATTGTAAATTTTAAGAGTAGAAGTTTAGGAATATTTGTGGCTTGATGATTCAAGTTCAACTAAGGTTTTAAATCCTGTGGGATGAAATTGTCTCGGCCATGGAATGGGACATGTCGCTGTCCACCCCATCTCGACACTTAGAACATAAAACGTCTTAAGATATTTCAATCGAGATGCTGGGACGATGGCAGGACAATCTTATTCCGACAAATGAGATGGTACCCCATCTCGATATCCCATGGGACATCCCATCGGGGCTTGAATCCTTGCAATTAAGTGCATATGAGAACTGGCGCACATGAATGGTTTGAAAAGATCTACCATACTGACCTATACCAACCCATACCAATTGCACCATACCATACTGATAGGATACCAGTAATAGTATCGAGATTCGATTCCATATATTACATCGAACAAGTCCGTGCCGATCTGAACCAAGAAGAATCACCTCGTCCCTCCCAGTACTGACCCATATAGCCTGTTTTCGAGCAATACCATGGTTGAGAGTGAGAAAAGATGTTGAGAGCATGTTCGGTATGAGACCGTACTGACCGTTCCTTACCAAACCAATAACATAACAATATGGTTCTCGATACTGATTCTGCAAACCTTAGTTTGAATGATTAAAAAAAAAATCTCTTGGACCAGGTTTTTGATACCTTTTATCCCATAATGCTCTTTGTTCTTTCTACTTCTTCCTCTCTAATTCTTGCCTCACCTAATCTGACATGTCTTACTCCTATCCTCTTGGTGTAGCAAAAGGGGGCTCGAAACAATTAAGGGCTCTAATTGCTCCATGGAGAACATGGAGGGCTATTTTTTTAGGCCCTTATCTTGCTACATAGAGATCTTATGGAATCAAATGCAGCACTTGACATCTAGATTTCATCATTAACAAACCATCTATTTGTCCAGAGGTATAATATTAGATTACCTGACCCTTAAGTTACTCGACATACAAGTTGCTTGCATCCCAAGTTATATGTTCCGTCAATATATTTAAGTTTCTTGGTCCTCAAGTAAGTTATACTCTAAACTACTTTGCAGCCAAGCTTTTAAGTTACTCGATCTCCAAGTTATTCATTTTATTTATTCGCTTAGTCCCCAAGTCATGTGGGCTCTACATATAATGTATGGGATCATGAAAGGATGTCATGGGTTGTATGATTCCATGTTTTTGAGTAAAAGAGTGATATCTCTCCTCGCTCTCTCTTTCTTTCCATCTCTTTAGTACCATCTATTCCCCTACTGCCACTTCATCTCTCAAATCCTTTACTTTCTCTTATTTTCCCTATCCTCTCTCCAAATCTGCGAATATTTGTATCACTGCCTGAATTAAATTTCAGGTCAACATCAAATCTTATACTTTAACCCTAAAACTCTAAAAAAGAGTTTCCTAACAACAACACAGTCCCCAAACTCTAGGTCGGACCTAGAAAGCTTTCATCTTTCCTTCAAACCACTAAAGTATTCATTTCTACCCTGTTTCTGCGATTGGACAGCAAGGCAACACAAACTACTTGTCCCCAATTTCTCCCACGTCTAAGGCCCAACTACACTATTGTAGGCGACCTCCTAAGCTGATCTGCATCACTTTGACATCAAAGCATAACAATTCTACTCCATTGTTTGCTCTTTTCCTCCCTTTCCTTCTTTCTTGAACTCCCTTCTTTCTTCCACCATGTTATCCAATGCCAAAGTAAACAATCAGTTCGTGGCCTTTGTCCAAGACTACGAAGACACTAAACAACAAGTTGCTCATCTTCAAGAGGACACGAATTCATTAAAAGCCTCCTTAGATGAAATAAAGCCTGCCCTTGAATCAACACATCAAAATTCGTACTTCTCAGAGTCTCATGTTCAAGCATCTCCTAAAACCCATGCTCAAGCAATAGGAGATCATACAGTTACTGTGATCCTTTGTCCAAGACTACGAGGACACTAAACAACAAGTTGCTCATCTTCGAGAGAACACAAATTCATTAAAAACTTCATTAGATGAAATAAAGCAAGCCCTTGAATCAACACATCAAAATTGGTTCTTCTCAGAGACTCATGTTCAAGCACCTCCCTAAAAGCCCATGCTCAAGCAATAGGAGATCAAAGAGTTACTGCGATGAATCATAAAGCAACACTCAAGGTAGCTGATTTTCATGAGAGACGCGATCCAGAGGTCTTCCTGGATTACATTCATGCTCTTGAAAACTACTTCAAGTGGTACCATCTTGCAATGGAGCGTCAACTCCTATTTGCAAAAGCAAAGTTGAAGGGGCCAACACAGATATGGTGGGCCAAATGTCAACAAAGCAATTACGTGACTATTCAAACTTTGGAGGACATGAAGATAACTTAATGAGGTATCTTGTTCCAACTTCCAACCATCATAAACAACAGGTTTATCTCCAATCTACCCAGCTGGAGCAGGGTAGTTCCATAGTTGAACACTACACATTGAAGTTCTACAGTTGGGCAGCATGATCCAAATTTAACAAGGATGTGATGATTTCAGTGTATCGGCCACGTATAAACCCCCAAATCCTGATGAGGTTAGCAGCTAGGCTCTACCCATTGGCTGAAAAATTGCATATAGGAAATTTAAAGATTAGACCTGCCACAAAGCCTACTACATCAAATATCTTTAAATTAGAGCAATCAATGCTAGATATGACCCATCCTAAGCCTCTATAAAGTCAACAATAAGCCATCATGCACCTCAAGCACACAAAACTGGTTGAATGCAAGTTCCAAACAGAGGAAATCCAACACTTCACTTGCAAGAGATTTGGCCATTTCTCTGAAAAGTGTCCTAATCGTTGGTAATTTTCACTGACAAAGATCCTTTTTCACTACTAGAACTTTTGAACAAAGGGCGAACAAAGTCATCCTAGAACTAGAAAGGAGCGACAAAGAAAGTGAGGGCACCAAAGATGAAATGCATCACAGAGTGGACCTTTGTTCAGTATTGACAACTTAGTTCAAAGATGAGAAAGAAGATTGAAGGCAAAGCAGCACCTTTCAAACTAAAGTATGATGTAATGGCCAGCTATTTGAATGGTAATTGACTCAGGGAGCCAACCAAACATTATGCCTAAATATGTAGTTCGATAGCTTGGTTTAAAAACAGGGGCATTGAGACTAAATACCAAAACTAAAGATTCAAGTCTCGGTGGGACGTCCCATGGGACAACAGGCTGGGGTACCATCCCATGTGTTGCGATAGGATCATCCTGCCATCATCCGAGCATGCTAATCAGGATGTCTTGGGACATCCCCTATCCTAAGTGTCGGGATGGGGTAGAACAGTGGCACGTCCCATTCTATTGAAAAATCAGGAGATCCCCATCCCATGAGATTTAAAACTTTGGCGAAAACTTCCCATCTAAAATGAGTTGGGCCAAACAACTTTGGAAGCCTGGGCCCGTTCATGAAAGGGGTATTTTAGATCCCTATCCTTCTACAAGGAGTTCTTATGGAATCAATTGCAGCATTTGAGTTATGAGCAGTCCAGATTTGATCATAAATAAGTTCATATTAGTTTAGAGATATTGCATACATGCTTAGGTTACTTGAAATGCAAGTTGCTTGGTTCCAAGTTACATGTCCATTTAATATATTAAGTTACCTATTCCTCAAATAAGTTAGACTGTAAGTTACTTGACAACCAAGCCTTTAAGTTACTTGGTCTCCAAGTTGCCTTTTTATTTATTTGCTCATTTAGTCCCCAAATCATGCAGGCTCTATATATAGTATGTGGGATAGTAAGAGAATGTCATGATTGGTATCATGTATGTTGTTCCATAGAGTAACAAAATGACTTCGCTACTCTCTCTCTCTTCCCCTCTCTAGTGTCATCTATTCACGATGCCACTTCATCTCTCTAACTGCTTTACTTCCAGTTATTTTTCCGTGTTGTATCTTCTCTTTCAGTCTGAGATATTTGTTTATTGCCTACATTAAATCTCAAGTCATCATCAAACCTTCAACTTTAATCCTAAAACCCTAAGAAAGCTATTCCTAGTACTAAAACACTATCCCCAAATCCTAGGAACGATATAGAAAGCAGGGTTTGCCATACCGGGCCGAACCGCCAGGTATGGGGCGTG
>KE505610.1:266335-276479 GCA_000441515.1 Elaeis oleifera | reverse complement strand
ATATTTGAAATTATTTCACAAAAATGGGGAAAGGCAAAGATGGTGTAGAAAGGGCAGCATGTAATGGATGTAAAAGACAGTATAAATATGGCGGAAAAAAATATGGGACCTCTTCTATGACCCATCATCTTCCAAAGTGTCTTATGAGAAAGTTTCATGATGTAGGACAAATGATAATTGGTGCTGATGGAAAACAAGATCTAGAAAAATAGATCAAAAAATTTTTCATGAATTGTGTGCATCTGCCATTATTCAACATGATTTATCCTTTTCATTCGTTGAGTATCCTGCGATTAGAGCTTCGGTGAAGAATATCAATCCTGATGTTATTTTATTTTAGAAACACTATTTGTAGTGATATTCAAAAATTTATTTGAGAAAGAAAGAAAAATTGAAACAACTCTTAGCTAAGATTCCCAATAGAGTTTACTTAACTTCTGATGTATGGACTGCATGCATTAGTGAGGGTTATATTACTCTGACAGCTCATTATGTTGATGATGGCTAAAAATTGAATAGTAAAATTATGAATTTTGCTCATATGCCTCCTCCACACTTAGGGGTTGAATTAGTTGCAAAATTATATAAATTTTTGAATGATTGGAAAATTAAGAACAAGATTTTTTCTCTGACTCTAGATAATACCTCTAGTAATAATAATATGTAAGATAATTTGAAAAAATAGCTTTATTTGAATGATAGCTTATTGTGTGGTGGTGAATTTTTTATGTATAGTGTTGTGCTCACATTCTTAACCTTATTGTTCAAGAAGGGTTGAAAGTAGCAAATGATGCTTTGGTTAAGATTAGAGAATCAGTCAAGTATGTGAAAGGTTCAGAGAGTAGGATGCAAAAATTTGATGAATGTATTAAGCAGGTTGGTAGTATTGACACTTCTATTGGCTTACATTTGGATATATCTATCCGTTGGAATTTCACATATTTGATGTTGGAGAGTGCAATCAAATATAAAAAAAAATTGCTTCTCTTCAATTGATTGATAAGAACTATAAATTTTGCCCTATATCCCTTGAGTGGACAAGAGGAGAGAAAATATGTGAGTTCTTAAAGTCATTTTATGAGACCACCAACTTGATTTCTGGTTCTTCTTATCTTATCTCCAATCTTTATTTCATACAAGTTTGGAAGATTGAGTGCCTGTTGTTGGAAAATGAGTGGAATGAAGATATTGTGATAAGTGAAATGTGCAAGAGGATGAAAGACAAGTTTGATAAATATTGGAGTCAATATAGTGTGGCACTTGCATTTGGGGCTGTTCTTGACCCACACATCAAGCTTACAATATTGGAATATTTTTACTCAAAGATTGATACAAGTAAAGCAAAAGATATGGTGAAGGAGATGAGGACAAAGTTGAATAAGCTTTTTGAGCAATATGCCAACTCCACAAATGCACCGGGTAGTTCTTCCTAATCTCCATCCATATCACATACATATATGCCAATGTCAAGTGGAGGATTAATTGAAAACAAAACAAATACTTAATGTAAGTGTCTCATCTTGTGCTCTTTTTTATGTTTTTTTCATATTCATATTTATTTTATTAGTTATATATCTAACTTGTGTTTGTAATTGATGTAAGAATTAAAATGTTTGTGAGCCAAACTATTACAAATGCTGAAAAGTTCCAATTGGATCTCTATTTGGAGGAGCTGAAACTTGAGTTTGGATTCTATGAAGAATTGGATGTATTGCACTATTAGAAGAGTTATAAGCATTGATTTTCAATTCTTTCAATAATGGCATGTGATGTTTTGGCTATTCCCATTACTACTGTTGCATCGAAATCAGCCTTTTCCATTGGTGCTCGAGTGCTCAACAAATATAGAAGCATGCTTTTGAAGAAAGTGTTGGTTCTTCTTTGTACTCGCAATTGGCTGTATGATTTTGTTCCTAATGATAAGCTTGTCTTGTGCTTTAGATATTACTTAATTTTTGCTCTCTGTTATTTTTTTTGGTGGCTGATTTCTTATTTTGGTTTTGGTACTTGTAGATGAAGATGATGATTCAATTATGAAAGTAAAAACATCTCTTTCAAAGGAGGGTTCTAATATTATTGAAGAGATAATTGATGAAGAAGAGGAAGAAGATGAAGAATTGAATGCTGAGGATCACAATAATGATATGGAGGATAATTTTTGAAACTTTGATTTATCTCTAAATTAGTTTGAAAATTAGAACTTAAAAATATTTAAGTTTGGGTTGTATTAAGTATTTAGTTTAAGTTTGATAATTTCATTTTATAACTCTAAGAATTGAGATGTGAGATTTTGATAGATTTATTTGAGCTCAAATTAAATATGAAATTCAGTTTATATTGTTGTTTACAGATATTTTTTTTTGAATTTTGACGGATTGGCCTGTTTAACTTGCGACCCATAGTGGGTAGGGTCGGGTTGGGGTTTTCCAACCTGTCAGTTAAGCGGGCCAGCCCGCCCGACCCATTTAGAGGCAGATCGGGACAGGTCGGGGCAGATCGAGATGGGCTGACCCTTCTTGGCAGCTCCAGAGAGGCTGGCTAATCTTATCTCGACTAGATTTAGTGCTCAGAAGGACTATCAGCTCCAAAGAGGCTGGCCCCTCACTCGATTCTCCTCCATTGAGCCTTCTGAGATGCTTAAAGCTATCAGCGGACTTGAGCAGACCCAGCAGAGTGGCATCATGTCTGTGGTTGGAGCCAAGGGGAGCCTGATTGGGAGGATTGAGAGACTTGCCCCAGGTGCTGTACCAGCAGCAGCAGCAGCAGATACAGCTGCTAGAGCCGCCATTCCTCGTCCTCCATCAGCTCAATCTCAGCCATGTGCTCCACCATTAGTTCACCGCATGCACAAGCATCAATTCTACTCAACCACGGCCTCCTGTCCAACCCCAGTTTACTGCACAATCCATCCAGTTGTCTGTTAGTCAGAGCACACCACCTTTTAGAGTATACACTAGAGCTAGAGTCAAATTTTCACATCTTCGAGGGTTGGTCCATCGGGCATGACTAGGAGCCAGAGAGCTGGACCTTCATCATCTCGAGCTTCGTTATTCGAGACCCTGGAGATTCGTTTTGATGAGGATTAGAGGCATGGAACTTCTGTTTAGCTATATGATGTATTAGAACTTCTGTTAGGACTTATGATTGTATTTGGACTTTTGTGTTATTTTTGGACTTTTGTGTTTGTGTTAGTTGACTTATTGCTGTATTAGTGTGATTTGCTTGTATTAGCTGACTTATATGACATTGTATATTGGTGTGCTATGACCTAGCATATTCATTTTGATGAATGCAATGCCATACTGTTACCTTCTTTATTCTTGTGATATGAAATATTCTAAATTCCTTATACCTTGCTCTTTTGGTTGATGACAAAAGGGGAATAGAAGAGAATATGAGCATTGCTTGCTTTGACATGTTTGCCTTGACATGTACCTCATATGAATGAGCATTGCCTGCTTTGTTATGTGCCTCATGTGCATGTGCCTCATAAATGTATCATAAATGAACTCATGTGCCTTATGAATATATCTGTGTCTTATGAATGTAAATTTTAGATTTAACATATAAGTATAGCAATGAGCTTTAATGTGTATCATGTCTATGTGCCAATGTCTCATGTTCAATTATATGAATAAAGAATTTTGTATATATAGCACAATCAATGAATGTGCATTGAGCTTGAAATAAATATGGGCACACACTGAAGGGAGCAAAGTCAAAACTTATGGAAAAGCTCATATCTTTATTGACATAAGCTTATATCTTTATTGGCTCAAGTATATCTCTTAAAAGTTATGTATATGCCTTCCCAATTGCTCATATACTAAAAAGTTTTGTCCTCATAAAAAAGAAAGAGATTGTTGACCCCAATGATGGATTTTGATGAATAACAAAATGTTTGAGTATATATATTTAAACTAATAAGCTTTTTAAGTTCATGTTTCAGAAAAAATTGTAGAGTATCAAAAAAAAAATTTAATAATATATTTGAAAATAAAAAGGAGGAATCTGAAGCTTTTGAAGGGCATTGCACATCTCAAATAAAGCTGAAGGAAAATATTTGAAGGTCGGAATCGAAGAAGAATTCAAATTGAAAAATATCACAAAAAATTCAGTAAAGGGCATTTCGAGTCGACTCCAGATGGTTCCGAGTTGACTCAACCAAAACGGCATGTAAAAGTATTTTGGCATGTTCTCGAGTTGACTCAAATCTAGCGTGAGTCAACTCAAAGGTGAGCTAAGGAGTCGAGTCGACTCAAGTTGCTCGAGTTGAAGCCACAAGGTGCCAACAGAGAGCTAATTTTTGGAACAAAAGACTCACAGATCGTTAAGTTGACTTAAAACATAACTGAATCGATTCAAGGCTCAAGTTGAATCGACTCAAGCTCTAATGGCTAATTCTGCAGAAAATTCAGAACAGTACAGAAATACTTCCAACGGCTATATTTTAGATTTCAATGACTAGAAACGACTTTTGAAGCTTCAAAACAGTACTTCAATGCTTCCAATAATTTTTGAAATGACAAGACAAGAGAATCAAAGTAAAAACACAAAAACAAAGGAAAAAGCCAAGAGCATTAAATTGAGTGTTTTCTTTCTCGACCACCTGATCAATCAAATCAAGAAATGCCTTTGCAACAAGAAGACATCTCCTCCAACTGAAAGCTTCCTCAAAAAGATTTTTCAAGCAATCATCTACAATTATTTGCTCATTAAAAAATTATGTAATCTTGTCAATTTACTTTCTTTATTTATTGTAACTAGCTTCAATTGAAATTGAAGCTAGGGAATAGACTCATCCAAACCTAAGAATTGGACTGTAAGCTCAGGATTGGCTTGTTTGTTAGTTGTGATTGATAATTTGATGTAAAACCAACTAGATTTTAAATAATGAGCTTAAAAAACTATTCGACTGTAATTTTAATAAAATTATAATAAAATTTTCAAATGGATCTTAGAAAGTGGATGTAGATACAAAAAGCACCGAATCACTATACATTAATTGTGTTTATGATTGTATTTTTCTTATTCTCTTTGCATTTATATTTCTATATATCCTATTTCTGCTCTCATCATTACTTCACTAATTTTTCAAAACAATACATTATTTATTTAAATTTTAAAAAACCTAATTCACTCTCTCCCTTTTAGGTTGTTCTATTGGATAACAATTTGTCATCAAAGAGAATGAGATTTAAGCCCACTACATTGCTATCGACAATGGATACTTAATCTTTATGATTGGAAATTTTATGAATAAGATTTAATATAATAAAAATAAAACTGAACGAGTGATTGTGTTAGAACATATTATTGGAGTGTACCTCCTCCCACCCTTATAATATCAATCCAAAACAGAAAATCTGTAAGATATTAAATTACAAATACCCTTAAAAGATTTATCTATATAAAAATTATCATATAAACTAAACTAACTCTAATAAAGTTTTTATAAATTACATAAAAACCCATTTAACCCATATTATGCATATAATAAATTGAAATCTAAATTAAAAAAACTAGCTCCAAATCTAATGCATTATAAATCTTTTAAATGAATACTATCAATACTAAGTTAAACGAGAACACCGAAAATTTGTATATAAAAATAAATCATATTCTAAGATAACGTTTCACACATCTCAATCCATACAAATTCTTTTCAATTTTTTATCTATTTTAATATTTATTTTCATCTAAAAAATATACGAAAACAACAGCAATTTTTAAATATTTTAATTAAAATTTTCAACAAAATATAGAAAAGATTACTACCAAACATAAACAGATTCCACATTTCCCCTCAATTAGAAATTGAGGCTCATTTACCTGCGACAAAACAACAAACTGCGAGCACAAATATTTATCTGAAAAGGGGGAAAAACTGCAAACCGCAACATAGTCCAGAGACAAAACCTGAAGCCTGCAATCTACAAGAAAAACCCTTTTTTCTTATAGGCATTTACAGCAAGACCCACCAGCGCCCCTCCAGCCCAAAATACAGAACTTAGAAAAAACAGTCAACAAGCAACCCTAAAAACGACCAAACCAAAACCTAACCCAAAACACAAATCTAAGAGCTGGTAACTTGGTGACGGCCTTGGTGCCCTCGGAGACGGCGTGCTTCGCGAGCTCGCCGGGGAGGACGAGGCGGACGGAGGTCTGGATCTCCCGGGAGGTGATGGTCGGCTTCTTGTTGTATCGAGCCAGCTTGGAAGCCTCCTGCGCGAGCTTCTCGAAGATGTCGTTGATGAAGGAGTTCATAATGCCCATGGCCTTGCTCGAGATCCCGATGTCCGGGTGGACCTGCTTCAACACTTTAAAGATGTAGATCTTGTAGGTCTCGCTCCCCTTCTTCGCCTTCTTCTTCTTCTTCTTGTCGCCTGCGCCGCCCTCCTTGCTCGGGAGACGCTTCTCCGCCTTGGGCTTCTTCTCGGCGGGGCCTTCTCCGCCACCGCCTTCTTCTCCGCAGGCTTCTTCTCCGCCTTGGGCGCCATTGGAAATCGAAATAGGGCTTTGGGGAAAGCGAGCGAAAGAGCGAGCGAATGGAAGGAAAATGTGAAAAAAATGGATTATGAGGGATCATTATATAGGGAGAGGAGAGGGATAATAATTGGACAATTGCGTTTGGTGCGGATCCTTGAGCTGGCCCTCCATAAACCGTTGGATTAGCAAGGCATTTGCGATATCGAACGGCCGATACCCGATGAGGTTCTATCGAACGAATCGGCGAACATAGTTTAAAAGAAGCCCCCGACGTTCGCTTTAATTACAGAAATGGCTCGCCAGCAATTGCCTCACATAATTTCAGGCATGCGGCACGTGCACAACACGTGCAATGGCCCCTCTTAATCAAAATAATAGAATAAGACGAGGTTATGAGAATTGAGAAGACATTCAAGTCCAACGTGCAACATTTCCTCACGAGTGCAGAAATCGGGTCAGACAAAACGAAGACTCCCTTGCACGGGTCAGAGTAATGATGTGTAATCAATTAGTCACATGCGAAACCTACCAAACATTTCTAGAATTGCAGTACATGGCATGAACACAGCAGCTAGAAAATAGAATTACCTTAGCATGTAATTTTATTTCTTTACATTCGGTATTTTCTTTGGATATTTTACTTTTGGAAAAGTTAATAGATTTGGTATTGCGGTATCTTAGAATCACTACATCCATACACTTTCACTGATTTATCTTGATCCTCTAAAAAAAATTAGCAACATGTGCAGTGCCAAGCGCGGAGGATCAATAGGAATGGAAAAAAAAAGAAGCTGAACTGAGTCTATCAAACAACACATTCATATTATGGTTGCTGTCTTAACTAATAATCATGCTTAGAATGAAAGTTGTTATTTCCAATGACAAGCCCTTTTAGAGATAAAGAGGAAAATTAAGGACATGTTTGATCCGAGAATGGAAATGAGTAACACTGTTCTAATAATTTAGTTTTTAGAAATCCCATTTGATTTCTGGAGGAAATAAAAATACTCTAATGTTCCAAAATCCAATTCCAACGCTTTCTTTATATTTAAATCTTATTCCTTTCTGATTCTAACCACATACCAATTGCATTGTGAAATACAACCACTCTAATTCTCATCTAATTCAATCTAATTTCGATTTCAATCGTGAACTAAATGCAATGCGTTTAACCTGCAAAGCAAACAATAATCATCTCGAAAGACATAATTGCAGTATTACAAGATAAAGAAATGATAAAAGTGGGATAAGGCAACCTACAAACTAATAAAACAATATTGAAGGAGAGACTAGGATACGCATGGTCAAAGGAGGGCAGCAACTGCAACCACAACGACAGTAAGGCCACACAACGGCAACAAGCTACAAGCCTAGAACCCACGCAAAAAACAGAGCAAAACATACATCAACAACGAAGAGCATTTGCAACAGGTATAACGTTCCACCAAATTACAATCGCTGACAAGAACGAAATATGCTTGATGATCAGCAGGAGAATAAGCGATCATCTTCCATTATCCAAGACCAGCTTCACATGCACAACAAAAATAACTTCACCATGGAGCAACTCCACAGCGCTTTCCAAAGTATACTTAAAAGTATCAACAACGAAAAGGAGAAAGTCTCGCAACCGTATAAGAAGAGCATTTGCAACAGGTAAAACGTTCCACAAATTACACTCGCTGACAAGAACGAATATGCTTGATGATCAGCAGAAGAATAAGCGATCTTCCATTATCCAAGACCAGCTTCACATGCACAACAAAAATAACTTCACCGTGGAGCAACTCCACAGCGCTTTCCAAAGTATACTTAAAAGTATTTTAGCCGCCAGCTGATATTGCTACAGAAAGGGGGGGGGGGAGGAGAGAGAGAAGACTGGACCAAGGATCCATGGAAGAGTATAAAGAAAGAGACTCTCTCCTTGGAGAAGTCTTCTACCAAAAGGGGAAAAATGAAGGTGCGTTTTAAGAAGAAGACCTGACACCATATGTGCACGAGTTAAAACATCTTTGAATTTCCTTACCTGATAAATTCATCAGGAAATGTTCTGTATGTTTAAAGTCTGTATGTTAAAACATCTTTGAATTTCCTTACCTGATAAATTCATCAGGAAATGTGTAAAAACCTCGAGTCAGGAAAGCTGAGTTTAGAGGTCTTTTTTTTTCCAAAAGGTTTTTGCACATTGCTTCACAGATCACCAACAAAACTAATATATCATGATCGTCATCATCCAACAAATGTCAGATGGTCCCAGGTTTCCTGAAAGGCTGCAGAAATTTCCCAAAAATCATGCCTAGAGAACAGAGCTTCTCCCAGGACCTTCTACTAGAAGGTCGAGAGTTTCTGCGAATGAGAGGTCTTACCTAGATTAAAACTGAGAACAATCGGCCTACTGGCAATTAGTTTCAGAATTTCATCACTTGGCAATGAACTTACAATGAAGCATATGGAAAACAAGACAAACATGTTATGGCGGAACAGCTTCCAAGGTACAAAATTGATAGGAGGAGGCCATTTTATGCATCTTCTCTAAGGTTTTCTCATAACAAGGATAACAACTTGCAAAAATAAAAAGTATGGTATCAAAATGTCATACCTCTATCAACTCCCATGCTAAAGCAGTATAAGTGGATGATCATATCATGGAACAACTAAAGAATGAAAATGAGAAGATTGAATATTAAAATCATGAAGAGTAAGACTGTGGATTGCAAATTTATGATCAAGTTAACAAGGATGAAACAGACCCCCAAGTCAAAAATATCATGACTCTAACCATTCACTAATGAGAGCAGGTGGATGATTATGGCTCAAAGGAAGAATGAATTGCTTGACAATTTATAAACTGAAGAACTTCCCAAATTAAGCATGAAGAATATAAAAAATGAGATCTAGAAAAGGAAAAGGTGATAGGAATCATTCACCTCTCTATTGCAAAGGTACAATTTTACCACTCAGAAAAGAATAACACTATAACTCATACGTTTATGTAATACAAACACTGCAGGCAAAAGATCCAGATATCATATTCTACAAAAAGAATCAAAAGCAGACTATACTCATTCAACACACTTCATGTACCACCCAAGGCCCTAAAGGAGGTGTTTGAATCATAAATCTAAAGTTTAAAGAGGAGAATAGGACGCTAGATAGGGGTGGCAATTTTTCTGATCCGGTGGGTATCCAATTCGATCCAACCCGATTAAGAGACAGGATGGATATGGGTTTTAGAAAAAATACCCGAAAGAATTCGGATCGGGTACGGATAATGGCATATCCCGCCTAAACCACCCCGATATATCTTTTATTAAATTTTAAAAGCCTCCCCTCTCTCTCTTGTTTATATCAAATCCACCCCTCTCTCTCTCTACATCAAACCCGCCTCCCTCCTCTCTCTCGTTTACTATCAAACCGACCCTCCTCTCTCTCTCTCTCCTTCCCTCTCTCTGTCTCGCTCGGCAGCTGGTGGGTCTCCACTCTGCCCCCCACCTCTAGTGGCGGCCCGACGGGTCCCCACCCCGAGCGACTATGGCCTGATGTCAGAAGTCGGAACCCTAGCCATCATCTAAGCTTCCCTATTTGGCTGCTCCAAGCCTCCCACCCGATCGAGACTCCTGAGGATGGAAAAACTAGAGAAAAACATGGGAAACAT
>KE505610.1:230359-255411 GCA_000441515.1 Elaeis oleifera | reverse complement strand
GACTGATCTATATATTTAATTATTTTTATTTTATTTCTTCTTTCTTCCTACTGTGATGCATGGTATCGAAAAAGTCTTATGGAGGTGGTGTCCTGTCCAAACATCCCCAACAAGTGATATCAAAATAAGACAGTACTGAGGTGCAGGTTGCGACAATGGTGAGCAAGATTGAAGATGGAGAAGACAGACTCAATCAAGATGGAGATCAACAGATTTGATGAAAAGAGTAATTTTCTTTGTGGCAAGCAAGGATAAAAGACGTGCTCATCCAGCAAGGGTTGATCGATGTTCTCTTGTACGAGAAGAAGCCGACTACCATAGAGGTGTAGGATTGAAGGTGGCTCTAGATGCAGATGGTAAGTACGATCTGCTTGTACTTAACAGATGAGGCGGTGATCTATGTACTTGATGAGACTTCTCTGACGATGCTGTGGTCGAAGCTCGAAAAGTTGTACATGACAAAGTTTCTTACCAACACTCTCTTCCTCTAGAGGTAGTTTTACCAGCTGCGGATGACTGAGGGACAGAGCGTGCAGGAGCATTTCAGTCACTTTCAGAAGATCCTCACCGACCTCCTCAGTATTGACGAGAAAGTTGAGAAGAAGACTAGAGTGCTGATCTTGCTAGCCTAACTTTCCTCTTCGTATGAGTCCTTGATGACTGTTCTTCTAGTAGAGAAGAGTACCATCAAGATGAACGAAGTCACCGTGGTGATTCTTCAGAATGAGATTCTCAAGAGGAAGAACCTAGCTTCGAGCTCCGACGGCAGCTTAGTTTTGAGGATTTCTGAAGGAGCAGGAGGAGATAGACGGAGTGACAGGAGATCGCGACGAGAGCGATCTAAGTCCAGAATGAGAGACTTGAGTAAGATCAGATGTTATCGGTGTGACAAGTTAGGACATCTAGCCAGAGATTGCTCTCAACTCAGAGATCGAATGAGGGCTACTGCAGCGACGGTCAGTAGCGAGTCAAAAGATGATGTCCTGAAGATATCTGATGAGATATCTACTTTTTTTCAGTAGTAAATTTAGATTCTGCATGCACCTATCATGTATGTTACAAAGAGGAGCAGTTTGACTCTCTAAAGAGCAGTGAGAGTATTGTTCATCTGTCGGATAGATCGAACTGTGCGATCAAAGGCATCGGGATAGTCAGCTGGAGGACACATGATGGTGCAGTGAGGAGATTGGGAGAGGTCTGATACATATCTGATTTCAGATAGAATCTTATCTCATCGAGCAGACTGGATTCGAGAGGCTACAGGACGTACTGGTGGAGGAATCCTGAATATGTTGTGCAGCGATAGAATTATTCTGGAGGGAAGAAGAAGATGAGAAGACATTACTATCTGGTGGGAAGCTTAGTGCGAGGTAGAGCTTCAGGAGTCAGGAGGAGCTCAGAGCAATGTGGAGCTCCAGGTGGAGGTAGATCGGACATGAGACACGAGACTTAGAAGGATGAGAGGCGATATTATAGGGTAAGATTCCTATTACTGCAAGATGATATCCCGAGCAGATCTCAGATCAAGAGGAGCACAGCATATGATAGAGATGGGATCGAGCAGTCTGGCTCGACTCTCATGTTTATCCATCTATGATCAGCAGGCGATTGTCCTAGGATATGAGGGCGAGAAGATCCAGAAGCTCTCAGAGTTAGGAGGAGACCGAATGTTGAGTCGAGGTGGAGATTGTTAGGATTTGATATCTCAAGATTCGGTCCATATTAAGCCCACAACGAGGTCCGCGATGATAAATGAAGTCCAATGAGCCCAAGATCAACCTAAACGAAATTTGGAAGAAAAAGTTATGGTCGAAAAAAGTCTGCATGAAGATCGAAGCGACGGAGGCCGACGGTGGGCCGGTGGAGCGAGTGCGCACGGCGGCGCACTGGCTGGCCACAAGCATGTGGCCTAGCGCACAAATGCATGGGTGCACACGGTGCACGGCCCAGGCCCAGGTGGGTGTGCGTGCGGGTGCATGCAGGTGCAGCCCACATAGGACTCTCATGCGGTCCACATGCAGTGCGTGGACCGACGGTCCATGGGGGCCGCAGTGGATCGAATGGATATTTTTCGCCCGCTTCTCATGGTCCACCATGGATCGACGGTATTTTGAAGTCATTTCTCGCAGTCCACGATACTATTTCATGGACCGATGCATGATCGGACAATTGGATAATTTGGTTACAATCGGACTGTTGTCGGCGATTCTAAGGAGGTCAGTGGGCATGTAATATGCGATGAGGCACGATCGAATGGTACAAGATGAGCCGATCGAGATCTGATGGTTCAGAGACGTGTTCAGATGATAATCGGAGTGCATATCCGATCAGGGCTCTGATTCAGTTCTTTAAAAGGGCATGTGGCAGTGAACAGAGGGCAGCATGACGTGGTGTGTTCAATCGAGGATCCAGAGCAACAGCAGATCGAGAGAAGTCGACAGAGAGCAGAGGCAGGGGTGCTTCAGGCAGACTGTCAGGTAGCAGACAGCGGTCGCTTCAGGAGTTCAGGAGATCTTCTTAGAGAGAGAGCTTTTGTAAGGGAGAGCTTCTTGTGAGGGAGAGATTGAGTGTATGAGAGTTGAGGGTGTGATCTCCTCTTGTAATTTTTTTTTATAGTGAAGCTTGCATGTCCCATAGATGTGAGCTTTTTGGCTGATCTACATATTTGATTGTTTCTATTTTATTTTCTTCTTTCTTCTTACTGTGATACATGGTATCGAAAAGATCCTGTAGAGGTGGTGTCCTATCCAGACATCCCCAACAGTATTTTCATCAGAGAAGATTCAAAAATCTTTGATCTAGTGGAAGGCAGTGCTAATCAGCAAATTTTTTGGTAAGGATTTACCTGTTGATTTTATTCAAAGAGAAATGAAGTTACGGTGGAGAATTGAAGGGTATTTCAAGGATCCCCTCTTTCGGAGGTTTGGTCCTATTCGATTTACCCTCTGAAAAGGTTAAATAGGTAATTCTTATGAAGGGACCTTGGTCCCTTGCTGGGCAAGTGCTAGCTCTAGAACGCTGGAGACCCAGCTTCCGGCCAAGGAGAGATTCTGTAATCAAAGCTAGATTCTGGGTCCGGCTACTAGATCTTCCACTTGAGTTATAGAAAAAGGATAAAATTATGAAGATAGCTGCAAGGGTTGGGTTCCTTTATTTTTGGACGAGTGGACTGAGACATCGGTCAGAATGGATTTTGCTAGAGTGGTGTCTTGATAAATATATCTAAACCCATTTGGCCTGGGGCCACGCTTTGTGTTGAGGACATCCCAGTCTGGCAATAATTCACATATGAGGAACTATCAAAAATGTGCTATACCTATGGAAGAATTGGCTGTGAAGGGGTTGAAGTGGCATGTTCTTGGGCGCAAGATGCGAATGCTAAACCTTTGTATGGACCCTAGATCAGGACGGCTAGAGTTTCTGTCTCAAATATCAAACCTGTTGCTAGCCTAAAATCATCATCAGAACCAACAAAAATGTAGCCATAAGATGAATGGCAGTAGCCTAAGAAAACATCTAGAAAAGGCTCTAGTAATTTAGCCCCTATCCAGATATCCACACAAGGTGCTTCTACTTCCAAATTTAATCCCTTAAGCATGGATAAGGAGGAAGGTAGTAGTGAACCACAGCATATGGATATAGTGGCTACTTCTTCTAATCTGGATCAAATGGTGTCTACTCCTTCCCCAAAAGAAAAGAGGAAAAGGCTTCCAACCAAGTCTACTAAGCAAGCATCTTCTCGAATTCAGAATCACCCCCTCAAACTAAGGTGCTAATTCTAGAAGATAAGGATCAGGAGGAGGAAGTGTCAAAAGCAATTGTAGTATCTTCTTCTATTCCAAGGTAGAAGGTATCACTGTCACATAGTCGAAAGGCTGTCTGGCGACCAGTTGAAGCTACTACTAAGATGCTATCAATAATCTCAAAAGGTTGGAGCTTGTGTTGGAATTCGAGATTTGGGGCATGCATATATGTTTCAATTTTTTTTTTAAACACCGCAGTGGAATACAAGATTAAAATATTTTTAATCTAAATCATGCATGCATAAAAATATAAAATCACAAGGATCTAGTTCATATGCTGAAATTGATATATGCTGAAATTCAGATTGTGATCAAATCACATACCTGTTTCGCAATCTTTTTCTTCAAATCTGAATCTGAAAGAAAAATATTTTTTTCTAGCCACACAAGTATCCGACCTTTATGGGTATCCACTCAAGATCAACCTGGAACAGTCCTCTTCAAATTAAATTTTTTTTCTAAAAAATTCAGCCTGCTGAATCTGAACGAAGTCTGGATCACAATCAATACTTGATCTCTTTCCTTGATCTTCTTCTTCTCTTCTTCTTTTGCCTCTCTCCCTTGCTTTGTGCTACTACCAAACTCTGAAAACCAACAAGGATGGGATGCCCAACTAGCTTGGGCGTGAGGAAGATGGGACGTCCCAACTAGGTGGGACGTGTGGGATGCCAAGGGAGAAGGAGAAGGGAGAGGAAGAGAGGGAGTGGGGGACCTTTTGGGCATGGAGGGCTGCTGGTTTGGATGCTCTAGGGGTCTTAGAGGAGGTCTCTTTAAATAGGCATGAGGATTGAATCTTATTCAATCTCATAATACAAGTCCTACTTGCATTAGGTTTCTAATAACTTAAGTTATTTAACTTACATTAGGAATCCTATTAGGTGCCAACTCTTGGAGCCCTTACATTCAATTAAACACATCCTCTTTGGCACCCAAGAGACATCCCATATCAGATAAAAAGGCCCTCTAATCATAGGACACACCCAACATGATCAAATCAAGGTGGCACCCCATAATAACTATCAAGGAATATTAATTAGGGACTTACATCCTAATTCAATTGATCCAAACCTTAGAAACCCAACAATTGGAGTCCAATGAATCTAGTTCATATAGGTTATTAGTAGGTAATTAAGTTTGAATTATTTTATCAAATAAAAAATTCAAACGAAAAGAAGAATTGGATCCAACCATGTGCTAGCAAGATTACCTTGAATCCAATTAGATTTCTCTAAATCCAATTGATACTTCATAAGCTCAATTGCTAATTCCAGATCTAATCCCTTTGTTGTGTGACCCCATAGCTTAATTCTATCTGATAGTGAGATATACAATAATCTCTATCAAAGTATCATTGAAACTCTTTTCAATGGGTCGGAACAATTTCACTCTAACTCATCAAGGATCGTTAATTCAGAACAACCCTAGTGAGCTCTCATAATTCACCAGTGACACCTAGCAGTATGTAGTGACAATCTAATAGAACTGAATAAATCTCTAGGTGTAGTTAACATGTGATTCAGTCTTTTATCGCGAGCTCCGACTTGATGGCAGGTCATAGATAAATCATCAAACCTCAATATCAGTCATATGATAGATTTGATTAGCTCAAATCCAAATATGATTCCTATAAAAATTTTTTCCATCAATCACACTACTATAGCCATAGATTCTTGGACTTAGCCTTTCAAATCTCATAGAACTATTTCTCTCTAGCAAGATTGATAGATCCCATCTTAATGTGCATCCTACTCCTGCAGTGGATCAACTATCGTCAACATCTACTACAAGGACTCATTGAGATCCATGTTGATGTGTCAGTCAAACTCTAGTAGCCTCACTACGAGCAGTAGTACAATCTCAGATCAAAAGATCATTCACACAACTACAGTATCGAGACAATCACTGACGATTGAATAGAAATCCAAGTGATCTCTTGTATGGTCACCTCAGTACTAGTTATTCTTTAACAACTATCCACACTCATCATCCAGTATCTCTACACTGTAGACCAGAGACTTATCTATTTCGAAGAAAGTGATCTGTGCATCAGTCTATCTGGATCGATCACCGTCCTCATGATGATTCTATGATCGAGAGTATTTAAGAATTAAATACACATCTCTAATTTTCAATACTTTGAGAATATGTATCAAAAGTTAATTTCATAGACGATTCAAAGACACATCACACTTGAATGAAAATAATTTATCCTTTATTGATCATATCAATGTATTAAGTATAAAATTATATCCTAGATTTATTACAATGTGTCAGCCATATTGGCTTCTAAGACATACATCTAACAGCTTGTACTTGCACTGCCAAAAGTTGTTAATATCTCCTTAACCCATGAAGCATGTGTTCAAAAGTTGCAATCTGCTCTATATCAAGCTTCTCATATAGTGGGGAAATGTCTTCCTCCAACACATTGCCTTCGGATGATCCATCCATCTAGGATGGGATTTGGCCTTCCATGGACTCAATAAGGGGGATTTGGAAGATCCCATCTTTTCAACTCAACATCAACGAAACTCTTACTTTGGAATTATAGGGTGTAGCCAAAATCTCTTTTATTAATTACACCAAGTCTCTTATTTGGCAACATTGTTCGTCTGCCTGTTGTTTCTTGAAAATCAGATTTTTTGAAACTGCATCCTTTTCCTAGAATTGCCAAGATTATGGGCTCCATGTGGGACACTTACGTGGTGCCATTAGTGGGTCATTTAGGAGGAATAATTATATGCTGGAGGAAGGACATTATAAACTACTCTTTCCTTCACACAGATAGACAGATTGTTTTTGGTATCATAACACCACTGGTGCGCTCTTCATGGGTTGTGGGTGTCGTATATGCAAGTACTAATAAGTTAAACCGATGTAGACTTTGGGATGCAGCTATTATAGTCAGCAATTTGAAGTTACCTTTTCTTCTAATAGAAGATTTTAATTGTACCCTCTCTCCTGAGGATAAGAAAGGTGGTAGACCTTTTACCACAAATCATATGGTTCATGAATTTTGAATTTTTCTTAGGAATACATGATTCATTGATTTGGGATTTCATGGGTCCCAATTCACTTTGTGTAGCAATCAGAGTGGTCTTGCTGGGGTATGGAAAAGACTTGATAGAGCCTTTGTTTCCCAAAACTGGCTTGATCTATTTTCTGAAGCAAGTGTCCAACACCTTGCACGATATGCCTCTGATCATTGTCCTATTCTTCTCTCAATGGACACTCAGGTGTTTACGGGTCCTCCCCCATTTACATTTGAAAAGTTTTGGCTTTACTGTAATGGCATACAATAGGTAATTCAACAAGCTTAGTAGCGTCAAGGGCATTATTCCACAGCTATTAGACTTACAAGGCTATTGCATAATACTAAACTTGCCCTTAAATAGTGAAAAAGGACCATTGAGCATTTATTCAAAAGGGGGCAGTAGTTGAATCAAGAATTCATCAATTACAAATCTTAGAAGCCTCACTTGGAGAGCTCCCCAATGACCTCTTCAATAATCTAATAGCTCTATTACGACAATTCCATCAAAATCTTGTTAGGCAGGAGATTCTATGAAACAAAAGTCTTGGGCCACATGGTTAAAGGAGGAAGATGCTAATACCAGATATTTTCATAGATCTACTGTTGGAGAGGATCCCTCATGAGTGCGGAATATGAATCTTCCGTCCAAGATCATTAACCCAGATGACGATATCGATACCGTAACAAGATGGAAGAAGAGAAATAAAAAGAAAGATATAATCAAATACATAGATCAGCTCAAGACTTACCTTCACGGAGCATGCAAGTTTCACTATGAGAGAAAATAAATAAGAAGAGATCACGCCTTTTTAACTCTCATATATCAATCTTTCTCTCTCAATAAGAAGCTCTTGACAAAAAATCTTCTTACAAAAGCTCTCAAAAAAATCCTAAAGAAGATCCTCTGCAGCTTCCTCTGATTCATGGGTGTCGCTCTCAGCCACTACATAGATCCTCTACTCGCTCTATTGCCCATAGATTGTCAGGCCTCTTTTAAAGAACTAAAATCGAGTCCTAATCGAGTCCAAAATATGTAATAGACTCCTAATAGGACTCCAAAACCCCTGTAATCATTAGATCAACCCCGCAAGCATCTACAACCGTTCGATCGTGTCCAAATAACATCCATGAACTATACGTAGACCGCCTAGGCATGAACCAACTGTGGACCAGACCTTTCCATGCATGCCACGTGTCGTGCGCTCGTCCGCACGTACATGAGCCATGTGAAAATGCATCTGTACTGCGACGGTCCATAGGGAGCGTGTGGACCGCAATTCATCCATGGGTGCACGGTGGATCATGCGTGCACTATGTGGGCACACATCTCGACCGCATGCACCCGCACTCTAGTCGGGCCTGCACGTTGTGGGCCGCATGTGCTGTAGGCCTGGGCACCCACAAGCTAGGTTGTTCTGTTGTGGGCTTCTTCGTCTTGGATTTTGAGGGTCAAATTTGAGGTGCCAAAGCTCAACAATCTCTACCTCGACTTGATATTCGACCTCCACATAGCTTTGAGAGCTTCTGGATCTTCTCGCTCCCATACCCTAGGTCAAATACCTGACTGCTTATAGATAGAAAATATGAGAGTCGAGCCAACTCACTCGATCCCATCTCCATCATATACTATGACCTATCTGACTTGAGACCTGCTCGAGGTAGCCACCTACAATAATAGAAACTTTATCCTGTGACGTCGCTTGCATCCTCCCGAGTCTCCCATCTCATGCCCAAACTACCTGTACCTGGAGCTCCACCTCCTTCTGAGCTCCCACTGGTTCCGAAAGCTCTACTTCACACTGAGCTTTCTGCTAAGAGGTAATGTCCTCCATACCTCTTTCCTTCATCACAATCCTACTATCGTGCAAAATCTTCAGGATTCCATCCTCAGCTCTCCACTTATAGCAGCTTGAATCCAATCTGCTCAGTGAAATTAGATTTCTCCTGAAATTGGATATATATCGGACCTCATCCAATTTCTTCACTACTCCATCATGAGTCTGTAAGCTGGCAATTCCAATATCTTTGATCACACAACTCGATCCATCTGGTAGATGAACAGTGCTCTCACTGTTCTCTAGAGAGTCAAATAGCTCCTCTTTACAACAAACATGATGCGAACATACAGAATCTAAAATCTATTATGAAAAGAATAAATATCTTATCAGATACTAGAAGAACATTATCACTTTCTTCTGTATCACTATCTTGGACCATAGTCACCGTAGTATCCCTCATCCGATCTTTGAGCTATGAATAATCTCTGATTTGATGCCTCAACTTATCGCATGGTATCATTTGATCTTGCTGAAGTCCCTCATCTTATATCTAGACCACCCACCTTGCGATCCTCTGCCCCTTCATCCTTTGCCACCACCTCCTCCAGCCACCACCATAGTCGAGTCGCCATCCAAACTCGAAGCTCGATTCATCCATTTGAGAACTTCATTCTGGAAAAGTGTAGAAGTAACCTCCTCCATCTTGATAGTGCTCCTCTCTACAAGAAGAACAGTTACCAAAGACTTAAAAGAAGAGGGAAGCGATAAAAGCTAGACCAATGCCCTAGTCTACTCCTCAACTTTTTCACCAATACTGAGGAGATCAGTGAGAATCTTCTATAAGTTGCTGAGATGCTCCTGCACACTCTACCCCTCGCTCATCCGAAGCTGACAGAACTACTTTTAGAGGAAGAGAGCATTGGTGAGTAATTTTATCATGTACATCTCCTCGAGCTTCATCCACATCACCATCAAAGAAGTCTCACTAAGCACATGGATTACCATATCATTCATCAAATACAAGCAGATCGTGCTTACTGTCTGCATCTGGAGCTGCCTCCAATCTTTCACCTCCATGATAGTCAGCTTTTCCTTGTATAAGAGAGCATCAATCAATCCTTACTAGATAAACACATCTTTCACCCTCGCTTGCCATAGAAAAAAATTGCTCTTCCTATTATATCAATTGATCTCCATTTTGATTGAGCATGTCTTCTCTATCTTCTTCAACCTCGATCAATACTGCTGCAACCTAGACAACCTCATGCTCTGATACCAGTTGTTGGGGAGGATCTCTCACAAGTGCGGAATATGGATCTCCTACCCAAGATCACTAACTCAGGTGATGATATCGATATTACAACAAGATGGAAGAAGAGAAATAAAAAAAAGATATAATTAAATACATGGATCAACCTAAGACTTACTTTTATGGGCATGCAAGCTTCACTATGAGAGAAATAAATACAAGAGGAGATCACACCCTCTCAACTTTCATACATCAATCTTTCTCTCTCAACAGGAAGCTCTCGATCAAAAATCTCCTTACAAAAGCTCTTACAAAAATCTCAAAAGAGATTCTTTGCCGCTCCCTCTGCTCCATGGACTGCTCTCAGCTGCTACATAGATCTTCTGCTCGCTCTATTGCCATAAGCCGTCAGGCCCCTTTCAAAGAACTAAAATCAAGTCCTAATTGAGTCCAAAACACGTAATAGACTCCTAACATGACTCCAAAACCCCTGCAATCGTTAGATCAACCTCGCAAGTATCTGCAACTATTTGATCGTATTGTGCAAGATTCGGTACCACACAGTGCAGCTAAAAAAAAGAAGAAATAAAATAAAAAATATAATATAAATATATGGATCGGCCTTTAGCCTACCTTCATAGGGCATGCAAGCTTCACTATGAGAGAATAAAATACAACCAATATAAGAGGAACTCACCACTCAACCCTTGTACAAGAGTCTCTCAATAAGAAGCCTCAAAACTCTCATAAAAGCTTTCTAAAATCTCTCTTGAAGCTCTTTTGCACCTCCAAAATGTCACCAACTATCCAACACAACAAACGGCTCGTCAATCGGAGCTATATAGACTCCAAAATCTTAAAAATACTGTTATACTAGGAATACTGAGTCTCAATCAACTCTAGAACCATCCGTGGCCATCTGATCGTGACCGGCTTACACCAAAGCCATCCGATCGCGCACTATAGCTTTTGATCACGCCTGATCACACTCGGATTGAGTTTCAGCTGTTCAATCGTGATCGCATGCTATCTGGACCGTCGAATCACACACAAATGCCCCTGGACCGCGTGTGGACCACGTGATCGGTCCACGCGACCTCCATGGACCGCCCAGCACCTTGCGATCCATGGTGGACTGTGCAGGGTGTCGTGCCTGGGCGCCCGCACGCACACTGGGCCGGCCTGTGCGCACCTGTGCTGGGCCCACCTGCGTGCTGGGTCGCGCACGCCTGCACGCGCGCGTGTTCGCCAAGCCCGGCTACACCGCCGTCGGCCTTTGCTGTCCTGCCGCCAGCCTCCGCCAGCCCACCGCTGGCCTCCGCTGCCTCGTGCACCGTGCCACCTACTCCGAGCTTCTTTCATACGTATCTTCACTGTCTGGATTCCGTTTGAACTGTTCTTGGGCTCGTTGGACTTCGTTATCATCCTGGACCTCGCTGTGGGCTCAGTGTGGATTGAATCTTGAGGCATCAATCTCAATAATTTTCATCTCAACTCGATATTCGATCTCCATCTATCTCTGAGAGCCTGTGATCCGTCTCACCCCCATGCCCTGGGGCATACCTGCTGTCTCATGGATGGACAAATGTGAGAGTCGAGCCAGGCCGCTCGATCTCACCTTTATCATGGGCTGTGTCCACTCTGACCAAAGACTTGCTCGAAAAAGTCTTCTGCAGCAATAAAACTTCACTCTGCGACGTCACTTCTCGTCCTCCTGAGTCTCCCGTCTAGTGCCCGATCCACCTCCACCTGGAGCTCCATCTCGCTCTGGACTCTTCTTGGTTCCTAAAGCTCCACCTCACACTAGACTCTCCACCAAGTAGTAATATCCTTTCGTCCTCTTCTTCACCTCCAGAATAACCCTATCACCATGCAATACTTTCAGGATTCCTCCACTAGCTACCGTCCTGTGGCCTCTCGAATCCAGTCTGCTCAGTGAGATAAGATTTCACCTAAAATCGGATATGTATCGGACCTCCCCCAATCTCCTCACTATACCATATGTGTCCTCCAACTGACCATCCTGATGCCTCTATTTGCACAGCTCGACCCATCCGACAGATAAACAGTGCCCTCACTACTCTCTAGGGAGTAAAACTGCTCCTCTCTGCAATATACATGATAGGTGCATGCAGAATCTGAAATTCACTGCTGGAAAGAAGTAGATATCTTGTTAGATATCTGTAGAATATCATCCTCTGACTCACTACTGGCCGTTGCTGCAGTATCCCTCGTCCGATCCCTGAGTTGAGGGCAATCTCTGGCTAGATGCCCCAACTCGTCACACCGATAACATTTGATCTTGCTCAAGTCCCTCGTCCTGAATTTGGACCACCCTCATCGCGATCTTCTATCGCTTCGTCTATCGCCTCTTATTCTTCTAGAAATCATCAAAGCTGAGCTACCACTTGAGCTCGAAGCTGGGTTCTCTCTCCTGAGAATCTTGTTCTGAAGAATCACTGCAGTGACCTCGTCCATCTTGATGGTGCTCTTTCTCACTAAAAGAGCAGTCACCAAAGACATACGAAGAGAGAAGCAATGCTAGTAAGACCAGCGTCCTGATCTTCTCCTCAACTTTCTCGCCAATGCTGAGGAGGTCGGTAAAGATCTTCTGAAAGTGGCTAAATGCTCCTGCACGCTCTGTACTTTAGTCATTTACAGCTGATAGAACTGCCTCCAGAGGAAGAGAGTGTTCGTGAGAGACTTCGTCATGTACAACTCTTCAAGCTTCGACCACAGCATTATCGGAGAAGTCTCGCCAAGTACATGGATCACCACCTCACTTGCTAGGTACAAATGGATCGTACTCACCGTCTGTATCTGGAGCCGCCTCCAATTTTACACCTCCATAGTAGTCGGCTTCTCTTTGCACAAGAGAGCATCTATCCACCCTTGCTGGATGAGCACGTCCTTCACTCTTATCTGCCACAAAAGAATTTGTTCTTCCTCTTCCTATCGAATCGGTTGATCTCTACCTTGATTGTGCTTGTCTTCTCCATCTTCTATCTTGATCACCATCGTCACAACCTATGCTCTGGTACCATCTTGCTCTGATACCAATTATTGTCCAAGATTCGGTACCACACAATGCAGCAGAAAGAAAGAAGAAACAAAACAAGAAATACAATACAAATACATGGATCGGCCTCAAGCCTACCTCTACAGGGCATGCAAGTTTCACTATGAGAGAATAAAACACAACCAATACAAGAAGAACTCACCACTCAACCCTTATACAAGAGTCTCTCAATAAGAAGCCCCAAAATCCTCACAAAAGCTCTCTGAAATCTTCTTGAAACTTTTCTATACCTCCAAACATCACTAGCTATCCAACACAATAAACAGCTCGTCAATCAGAGCTATATAAGCTCTAAAATCTCAAAAATATTTTACACTAGTAATACTGAGTCTCAATCAACCCTAGAACCATCTATGGCTGTCTGATCATGACCAGCTTGCACCAGAGCCATCCGATCATGTACTACAGCCTCTGATCACACTTGATCATTCTCGGATTGAGTTTCAGCCATCCGATCATGACCGCATGCGATTTGAATCGTCGTATCACGCACAACACCCCTGGACCGCGTGATCGGTCCATGCGGCCTCCATGGATCGTCCAGCATCCTATGGTCCACGATGGACCGCACAGGGCGCTGGCCTGGGCACCCACATGTGCGCTGGGTCGCCACGTGTGCACCCATGCTGGGCCCGCCCGCCCGTACATTCATCGGGCCCGACTACACCGCTACCGGCCTCCACCACCTCGTGCATCGTGCTATTTGCTTCGAGCTTCTTTCGCACATATCTTCGCCGTCTGGATTCTGTTTGGACTGTTCTTGGGCTCGTTAGACTCTATTCATCATCTTAGACCTTACTGTGGGCTCAGTGTAGATCGAATCTTGAGGCATCGAATCTCAACAGATCGCGTCCAAACAACATCCGTGAATCATGCGTTGTTGTGCAGGATCCGGTACCATGCATTGCAGCAAGAAGAAAGAAAAAATAAAATAAAAAATATGTGGATCAACCAAAAAAGTTTACCTCCACGGGACATGTAGGCTTCACCATGAGAAAAAAAATTTACAAAAGGAGATCACACCCTCAACCCTCATATACCAATCCCTCTCTCTCAACAAAAAGCTCTCCTTCATAAAAGCTCTCTCTCTAGGAGACCCCTTAAACCCCTGAAATGATTGTTGTCTGATAGTTTGCTTGAGGTACCCCCTGTACCTCTGCTCTTTACCGATGCTCCTCAGGCTGTTGCTGCGGAACCACTCTCTGTTCTGCTGTGCACAGGGTTCTGCCGATTACAGCTGCTACTGAACCACTCTTTGTTCAGGTCATCAGGCCTGTTTATAGGTCCCAAAACCTAAGTAACATTAGAATCACAGTTCTAACCAGACTCTAAACCATCTCTAGCCGTTAGATCTTCACCGCAACTCTTCTCAACTGCATGATCATGCTCGATCAAGCTTCCAACTGTCCGCAGCTACTTGATCAAGCCTCCCTACTTCTGCAGCCGCTTGCACACATCTACTGTTGGATCGTGCACATCTGCCTGATATTGTGCCCGTGCACCATGTGTAGATCGGGCTCACCGTGCTCCCAGCCAAATCAGCACATGCCACGCCATCCGAAATTTTGAAAATGCCCCATGCACCATGATTATTTGCCGTAACCCTTAAGGGTCCACGCCCAAGGTGTGGACCGCGTGGATGTGCCAGGTGGCCGTGAACGGGCCATCACTGGGCCTCTTTGTGCGCACCCCCATGCACACTCACTTGGTCGGGCCACGCGCCCGCACGCCTGCTCGACCGACCCACTCCACCGTCGGCCTGCATCAACTCGTGGGCCCCTCCTTCTGCTCCCGAGCTTCTCTCACGTGTATCTCCTCTATCTGAACTCCATTTGAACTGTTCTTGGACTCGTTAGACTCTGTTCATCATTTTGAACCTCATTCTGGGCTTATTGTGGATCGAATTTTGAGATATTTTTCTCAACAATCTCCATCACGACTCGATATTTGGCCTCGTCCTAACTTTGAAAGCTTTTGGATCTTCTCGCCCCATGCCCTGGGGCAAACGCCTGCTGATTATGGATGGACAAACATGAGAGTTGAGCCAAGCTGCTCTATCCCATCTCTATCATATGCTGTGCTCCTTCTGACCTGAGATCTACTTAGGATAGCCTCCTGTGGCAATAGGAACTTCACCTTGCGATATCACCTCTCATTCTCTCGAGTCTCGCATCTCGTACCCGATCCACCTCCATCTGTAGCTCCACCTCACTTTGGGCTCCCCCTGGCTCCTGAAGCTCCACCTCGCATTGGGCTCCCCATCAGGTAGTAATGTCTTTCGTCCTCTTCTTCTCCTCCAATATCACCCTATCACCATGCAAAACCTTTAAGATTCTTCCATCAGCTCTCCACCTATAGCCGATCGAATCCAGTCTGCTCAGTGAGATAAGATTCTATCTAAAATTGGATATGTATAGGACCTCTCCTAATATCCTCACTATACCATCATGTGTCCTCCAGCTGACCGTCTCGATGCCTCTGATCGCACAGCTCGATCCATCCAATAGATGAACAATGCCCTTACTGCTCTCTAGAGAGTTAAACAGCTCTTCTCTGGAGCATACATGATGGATGCATGGAGAATCTAAAATTCACTGCTGAAAAGAAGTAAGTGCCTCATCAGATATCTCCAAGACATCATCCTATGACTCGCTATTTGCCGTCGCTGTAGTAGCCCTCATATGATCTTTTTGTTGTGGATAATCTCTGATTAGATGCCCCAACTCGTTGCATCGATAATATCTGATCTTGCTCAAGTCCCTCATCCTGGACTTGGACTGCCCACCTCACGATCTTCTGCCGCTTCGTTTGCTGCCACTTGCTCCTTCGAAAACTGTCAAAACTGAGCTGCCGCCGTCTAAGCTCGAAGTTGGGTTCTCCTTTCTGAGAATCTCATTTTGGAGAACCGCCACGGTGACCTTGTCCATCTTGATGGTGCTCTTTCCTATTAGAAAAGCAGTCACTAAGGACTCATATGAAGAAAAAAATAATGCTAGTAAGTCCAATGCCCTGGTCTTCTCTTTAACTTTCTCACCAACACTGAGAAGGTCAGTGAGGATCTTTTGAAAATGACTGAGATGCTTCTGCACGCTCTGTCCCTCGATCATCCGCAGTTGGTAGAACTGCCTCCAGAGGAAGAGAGTATTAGTGAGGGATTTCATTATGTATAACTCCTCCAGCTTCGACCATATCGCCATCGGAGAAGTCTCATTAGGTACATAGATCACTACATCATCCATTAGGTACAAGCAAATCATCCTCACCGTCTACATCCGTATCCGTCTCCAATCCTGCACCTCTATGATAGTCGGCTTCTCCTCGTACAAGAGAGCATCGATCAACCCTTGTTGGATGAGCACGTCCTTCATCCTCGCTTGCCACAAGGAGAAATTATTCTTTCCATCAAATTTGTTGATCTCCACCTTGATTGAGCATGTCTTCTCCATCTTCAATCTTGATCACCATCACCGCAACCTATGTCCTGGTACCACCTAGCTCTGATACTATTTGTTATGTAAGATTCAGTACCATACATTGCAGCAAAAAGAAAGAAGAAATAAAATAAGAAATACAATCAAAAATATGTGGATCAGCCAAGAGTCTCGCCTCCATGGGGCATGCAAGCTTCACTATGAGAAAAGAACAAAATTTACAAGAAGAGATCATATCCTCAACCCTTATATATCAATTCCTCTCTCTCAACAAGAAGCTCTCTCTCATAAAAACTTTCTCTCTCTAGAAAACTCCTTGAACCCCTGAAACAACCGCTGTTTGATAGTCTGCCCAAGGTACCCCCCATACCTCTGCTCTCTGCCAATGCTTCTTAAGTTGCTGCCACCAAACCACTCTCTATTCTCCTGCGCACAGGGTTCTGTGGATCACTGCTGCTATCGAACCATTCTCTGTTCAGGCCATCAGGCCTGTTTATAGGTCCCAAAACCTAAGTAACATCGGAATCGCAGTTCTAACAAGACTCTAAACCATCTCTGGCTGTCAGATCTTCACCACAACTATTCTCAATCGCTTCATCGCACCCGATCAACCTTCCAACCATTCGCAGCCACTCGATTAAGCCTTCCTACTTCTGCAGCTACTCGATCAGGCCCAAACAATCCTCTGCCTTTGGATCGTGCACATCTGCTTGATACTGTGCCCGTGCACCATGTGCAAATCGGGCTAACTATGCTCCCTGCCGAATCAGCACACGCCATGCCATCCAAAATTATGGAAATGCCTTGTGCACCGTGATTATTTGTTGTGAACCCTTAAGGGTCCACACCCAAGGCATGGACTGCGTGGATGTGCTAGGTGGCTGTGGACCGACCACCGCTAGGCCTCTCCATGCACACCCCCACGCGCGCCCGCCTAGGTCAGACCGTGCACTTACTGGGCCAGCCCGCTCCACTGTCGGCCTGCACCGGCCCGTGGGTCCCTCCGATAGCCCGTGGGCCCTCCTACTTCAGGGCTTTTCTCACACGTATCTCCTCTATCTGGATTCTGTTTGGATTGTTTTGGGACTCGTTGGACTCCGATCATCATCCTGGACCTCATTCTGGGCTTATTGTGGATTGAATCTCGAGATATTTTTTCAACATGTGTAGACCACTTAGGTGTGTACCAATTATGGATCGGACCTTTCCGCATGTGCCGCATGTCGCGCGCTCCTCCGCACACATGTGAGCCTTATGAAAATGCATTTGGACTGCAGTGGTCCATGGGGAGTGCATGGACTGCTATTCCTCCGTGGGCGTGCGGTGGACCGTGTGTGCACTGCATGGGTGCATGCATCTGGGCCGCATGCTAGTCGGGCCTACGCACTGCAGGTTGTGCGCACTACATGCCTGGGCGCCCGCAGGCTCCTGCATGCTTCTCCTCTTGCGTACTGAGCTACTCTGCTGTGGGCTTCTCTATCTTGGACTTCTAAGGGTTGAATTCGAGGCGTCAATACTCAACATCTACCACTAGCAAGTAACTCGTGCTATGCAGCGGGCTCTACTTAAATGATGGTAAAAATAATAAAATATAATAATAATGAATTAATATTTTTCTTTCTAGTATATAATTTGTTTATAAAATTATGTTAGTCATATTTCTATTTTATAGGAACATACAATCATTCAATGTAAAGTAGTTGATATCTAACAGTGACATAACAAACAGCTACATACATCATGTTCTTTTCTTTATTTGTATTGAAAATCAAAAAGTAAATATTGCATTATGATGTTATAAACTTACATGTGTATCATAATTAAAAAAATATTTATTATAGAAAAGAAAATAAATTACTTAAAGTTAAATTACCTACGATGCATTTTTTCTTCAATGATAATACTGTCTCATCTCTATACAATGAAAGAAAATTAGTTTTCTAAAAAATAGTAAATACACGATAAAATATTTATTGTAATAGTTAAATATCAAATTGTAAGAAGTGATATTTTTGGAGAAGTGGTCTGTTGAAATATTTCTAAATGAACGTATTTTTCAAGAGTTGAGATCAATATGTTTTTTGAAACTTATAATGCATAACCGGTGGCATAAGACTTATTTTAGCAGTAATATCCTGTAGCAAAACTTTCAATGAAATCTTAATTAAATCTATATCTACAATTACAATAGATCATAAAATCAGTGCTTTATAAAGGATTATATAATTTTATAAAAATAATTTTATTTGCATGCTAAAAAAAAGCATAAATATATTTCTTCAACTATTTTCCAATAATTATAAATAATATGAAATAAAGTTTAATTTAAAGAATTTCATAAAAAATATAATCATGGCGCAATACTACTGCCTTAAGTGGAAGGACACAAAAAGTTGTAGGAGATTCTTAAATCAATAATTTTTCCAACAATGCCGGATTAGCTTTTTGAGGCCTCGTAAGTCATAAAATCAATACTTTATAAAAATTATATAAATTTTATAAAAATAATTTTATTTACATACTAAAAAAGTATAAATATATTTTTCAACTATTTTTTAGCAATTATAAATAATGATGTGAAATAAAATTCAATTTAGAGAATTTTATAAAATAATATAATCATGGCGCAACACTACGGCCTTAAGTCAAACGACACAGAAGGTTATAAGAGATTCTTAAATCAATAATTTTTCCAATAGCGCCGGCTTAGCTTTTTGAGGCATCATTCACCAAGCTTTCCTACTTATGGACGAAGATAACGATCTTTTTTATTTTTAATATAAAAAAGAAGAAGCTAAAGCTTGTTTGTGGGCGAAGCAAACTCGAGCATAAAACTCACCAATGCAAACAGGGCATGTGGGCACCATGTATGGGTGCGAACGAGCTTTATACCTCACTCCCACGTGCCACCAACGCTTCCTAGCTTCCTCTATATGATTGAGCTTCGCAAAGAAAGCACCATATAGATTCCTCTATATCATTTTGATTTGCAGCAACGTCCAATCTGAACTACTCTGTACCTTCTTCGAATCTATGCAACTATTCACATCAAGTTTGATGGTGCATTTTGATGAACAAATTATTCGTGATACTTTATGATTTTATATGTTCTTTGAAATTGCAAGTCAGAATTCTGTAATAGTGGATGCTTAGTTATAAGTAAACTAAAATCATGACACTCAAGTTTTATAACTTGAGTGTTATTTTCCAAATTTGTATTTCTCTTTCATGATCTTCTTACATCTTTTAGTTTTTGAATCTTTGGTTTTGACAACCAAATAGCTCTTAAAATTGAAACTGAAATTATCTAATATGAGGATAATTTTCAATTTCATTTTATATTCATTGAAGTGTTCACTTCTTGTAATTCATTAAAGCATATCGATTTTCCACTTTTCTACGTTATGTTGATTATAGAGAGTGCCACTTTCTCGATCCCTTAAAAATTCCAGAATTATCCTAACATATAATTGCCATCACCATCAGCGCAATTCATCTCCTGCTTTCTTTGATGATATGGAAAATATCCGAACAAATCCAAAGCCATCGCACCATTATATAATACTGTTTTATTTCTGTTCCTGCATAATTCTTGAAATAGAACCTTATGTAATATCTGCGACCATGAATTCTTTCACGCAACATGTCGGGTTATACCAACCCTAAAACTCTGTCCTTTTTATCCTTATTTTATGAGTTCTTGGATCCAAAATCCAAGAAAAGAACAAAAAACGAACTGATAGATAACAATAGACACGGACGACGTTTTAGAGTATGAACCCGAGTTCTTTAACAAAAAATGCCTAAATTTCAAGCGTCTGCCTTATTATCCTTGTTTCTTGGATTCTTGGATTGCAAAATCCAAGAAAGGAACAGATAGATAACTATGTAACTATATAAATCTTTGTAAGCCAAGACACCAACAAAGAATATAATAATAATCATATAGAGATTGCCTGTCACACCATCTTATCTCATAATTCATCACCAGCCGCTCCAATCTCCCTGATGCAGGGCTTCGGAGGAAGATCGGGATGGGGAGAGCTGGGGTGTTCATCTAGAGTTAGGATTGGGGAATTGGAGAGGGAGAGGGAGAGGGAGAGGGAGACGGCAAACTCGCGCATAGAGGGGTGGATGGGGGAGTCCAAACACATGAACCTAGGATTCTTAGAAGTGAAGCCACAAACCCTTTACCACGTGGTTTGAAGAAAGAAAGAAAAATAATAATAAAAACTTCCAAACCTAACACATGGCATGTTGGAAGATTATTCTATAATTTTACATATCAACATGGAATGTCACCCCTAATACCTATATATTGCCTTACTATTATTATTATATAGATAATAAAAAAAACTTGCAAACTTGACACATGGCATATTCGGAGATTATTCTATAATCTTACGTGTCAATATAGAATGTCATTGTTAATACCTATATATCGCTTTACTATTATTATTATATAGATCCTCTAGAGAGGAGCTGATCGTATCACTAGATTAAAAGATCATCTAGGGCAGATGGTCGATGATCCGGTCTCAATTATTCAAAATTTTCTTCATCATTTTAAGCAACGATGGGAGGCTGCTTCTACACTACCGCCATTTGATACCCCTATGGTTTATCCTCAAATCACACTGGAGCGGAATGATGCTTTACTCCAAGATGTAGATGAGAGTGAAATCATTGAGGCCCTTCGGAGTATGCATGCAGATAAGGCCCCTAGTCCTGATGGTTTTTCGACATTATTCTATTATCAATTTTGACATATCATCAAAAAAGATGTTGTCAAAGCAATTCAATTTTGCTTTAAAACTATGAAATTACCCACAAACTGGAAGAAGATATTTATAGCTTTGATCCCTAAGATACCTACTTTGGAGAAAGCTGAGGATTTTAGACCTATCAGTTTGTGTAATACTACATATAAGATGATAGCCAAAATACTGATCTATAGATTACAACCAATTCTCTCCTCTATCATTTCACTAGAATAAGGGGCCTTTATCCAAGATATGTATATTTTAGATCAGATTCTTCTTAATCAAAAAATTATGCATTCTTTCTATCGTACTCTGTCTTCTCATAGTCTGATGATGATTAAATTAAACATGGAGAAGGCCTACGATAAAGTATATTGGGCTTTTCTTTTAAAATAATGGCTCAATTTGGTTTCAATGAAAGGTTTATTAGACTGAATAAAGAAATCATGTATAAATGGAGAAGGTATTACATACACTGACTTATCATGAATAGGTTCTTTAGGTCCTATGACTCGTTGCTCTTCAGAGACCTTTTGTTCGAGCTCAACTTTTCTTCCACCACTTTATCTTGGATAAACCATTTTTCAAGTAGCTTGACGGCTCACAATCACATTGTGATCCTTTTAGAAGAAAAAGTAATATCCCAAACTCTTTAGGATATCTTATGAAATGAGCTCTATAGATCTAGCCTCTAACATGTCCGTCTGCTGTCCTTGACACGGATTGGACATCCCTAAATCTTGAAATAATCAAGACTCGATTTGTTACCATACCATATCCCATACGTTGTGGTAGGAACGAATTTAGAGTGAACCCCATTCAATAGTTAAATTTCAAAAAAAAGCATGTCCCCAAAGAAATAAAGATAAATTAGTGAAGTTTATCATGGACCGGACCATATCTTATACAGTCGTATTCCTCTTCTTAATTATCTCATTGAGTTGAGATATACTAGGAGGGGTCTAATATGAACTATGCCATTTTTCATGAGATAATCGAAAAATTTTTACTATGGTATTGCATCTTTGATCTGATCGAAGTACCTTTAGAAATCTTTCGATTTGCTTCTCTACTTCACATCTGAATCATTTGAACTTTTCAAAGATTTTAGATTTATATCTCATACACATATTCATACCATAACTGAATATCGGTAAAGGCAATGAAGTAGAGATAACCTCCCTAAACTAACACATCAAATGGGCCTCACACATCAAATATGTACCAGGATAAGTATCTCAGTGATTCTTTTTCTTGTCTCACAAAAGCAGCTTGATCATTTTTTTTCAAAGAGATAATACACAGACTAGATATGACTTAACAGTCAATGAGCCCAAAAGTCTATATTTTTCAGTCTGTTAATTATTTTTCTCCTATATGACATAGCCTAAGATGCCAGATATACTTCAGGTTCATCTCAACTTTGGATCTCTCAGACCTAATGGCACTCATGTTTGTTCAAATAAGTTCACAGATGCATCACCATGCAAATGATAGAGACTATCTCTAAGAATTAAATCCAAATGGTAGTCTCAGAGGATAGGTATCTACGGCCACAACAGCAACTCTTATCCCATTACTGACTTGAAGAATTACTTCACCTTCCCTCAGCCCTTTACTTCCCTTAGACCTTACAATGAAGTGCATAAAAAGCACTAGCATATATTACTCAATTGGGAGAAGAGGTAATCGTAAGGATAGTTTTGAGTAATTTCGATATGCCTTCTCAAGACATGTCCTCATTGTTTTAGGTTCTTCAGGTATGTACCTCTGAATTTTTAAGGTCCCTTAGTTACCAACATATTGACCAATTTAGATAAGGTGCTATCATGGTCATTCATATGGTAGTTTACCATAAACTATCTATACAAATCAAGAAGGGATCACAGGATCAAATCCACTAACAATTTCTTATGCATGGTCATGTCGAGCTCTCAAGCTCCAAATATCCTTGATCATTGTCAAATAATGATCACGGATAAATTGCCCATCGTGCATCTTATGCGCTGTGCAACTTTAATCATCTTATAACTCTTACAGATGAGTCAGCATGTGCTTCAGAGTATACATGTCCTCATGCTTATTTTGGAGTTCATCTAACATGAATGCTAACTTTCAAACATCTATCTTTATTGTCATTGTCCATCCACTTATCAAGTATAAATCGTTGACTTTGGATTGGATAAACTGATAATATAGGAATAATCTGATCAAGAACATGACTTAATTTTCTAAAAATTAAAAATGATTCTTAGATTTCTGAGCCAATCTAAGTAATTGGTTTCGATTAAGCGGTTGATATCTAGGATTTGAGCTAGAGAGTTGGAAGCTGACACAATAAACAGTAAAGAGTAAAGATTCTAGTTAGATATTTGTATTCTATATTTTATAAATTATTTTTGAGATTTTTAGATGCAAATAGGCTCTCACTATTTTTTTAGATCTCTCACACTCCTCAGATAGAGAAACAAAAATTCTAACACAACAACTGAATTTTAGTGGGTACTGTGGTACCACCGATGTCATGTACCTCATCTGACAGATATTGATAATACGTACACTGATGCATGGATAACTTCTTGTTCAGATACTTCTCTAAGTATGTTGCAGCGATTTAGTCTCTAAGTCATATGGGCTCACCTGACAGATATTGACCATACTCCTTCGTTAAACCCGACCCATCATTTAAAAGCAGGTGCAAGCTGTCATTGGATCCCTTACCTAATAGATATTGAGCTCAACCTCATCTTTACCCTGGAGCAACTCTTTACTAATAGAGTGGTTGCATGTTTTCAATACAACTAAACCACTGTGATCAGCCGTGAACAATTAACATCGATAGCACGCCCGCACATTTACCACGATGGAAGATCATTGGACTTAATATTTATGAAGATGTTTGATTTTAGGTCTCATCTAATCAGTCATCACATGACTGATCTAATTGGCATGGGCTAAACCAAATCGTCAAGCAACCACATTTAAGACTCAATCTTCCAAATTGGCCAGATAAATGGAGATCGGTGGAGATCTCTCCATTGCTTTCTTAGACATCAATAATTAACCAGATTAGTAATAAATTAATTAAAAATTATTTTTAATTACTTATCTTAGACACTAATTGATCAATTGATCCAAATAGGATAGCTTAGGTGAATCAGGCTCGAGCCATAAAGCTGAATTAGGTCTTTAGGTTAATCGATTCTACATATGGGTGTCAATCGATTCGATCAATAATGATTATATGATCTTAAGCTCTATTGATCTAATCCTAATCAATACTTGATTCGATTTGATCAACTGCTAAATCAATTTAGACCCATTATGATCAAATCAAAAATTTTAAGGGTAATCCAATTATATGACCTAATTTGATCTATCCATGATCAATCTTTCATACACAAATATAAATTTCAGATCTTAAATTTAAATTTTATATCTAAATTTTTACATAAAATAATTTTTAAATCTCTAAATAATTTTAGATCATTCATCCAATCATATATCACATATATGAATAAAATTTAGGTCATAGCAACTAATTTCAGACCTAAACATGCTTTTATATACATATGTATAAATCAAAAGAGATCTCGAAACTATTTTTAGATCTAAATAATAAAATATATATCATATATATTAAAAAAATTAGATCTAAAATTTTATTTGAATAAAAAAATTTTAATATTATTCTAGGACAACCATACAACATAATAAGTTATGCCAAAACAACCTTATGTCAGAACGATATCAAAAACTTTCAGATCTAAAAATTTTTTCTATAGATTTTATATCTAAATCTTAATCTCATACATATGATGTGGCTCTGATAACACTGTTGAGATTTCATAGTTTCATGCATACAAAATTTTTAAATATATAGCAGTGAAAATTAAAAAAATTCAGATTAAATCT
>KE505610.1:211053-224812 GCA_000441515.1 Elaeis oleifera | reverse complement strand
CAGATTTGGATGCCGAACCTAAGGAGGTGCATGAAAAAATAGAGAAGAGAGAGGGTGCGGCAAGATGGGGCGTGCATGAGGTTTGTTGTGAAGCCCTCTTCCTTTCTTTCTTACAACAACCAATGGTTGGTTGTTAGGGTTTCTTTTTTGTCCAAGTGTTGGACATAGATTCTTATCTCCCTTTTGTCCAAGAGTTGGATATAGAATTCTCTCTTCCTTATCCAAGAGTTGGACATTCGTTCTCTAAATGTCTAGCATATAGATCTAGTGCGTGGGTTTTAGGAAGAAAGAGAAGAAAATATTCTTCTCATGATCTCTAGTGTAGAGATCTCCATCCTTCTATTTTTCTTCTTCTCTAAGAAGATCTTGAGAGACAAGAAGAGTTTTTCAAGTGTCAAAATACGATCTCTATAAGGGAGCTAGCATCTTGGTGAGATCAAGAAGCTTCTGATTAGATCAAGGTCTTATATAGATATCCATAGAGGTCGGATGCTTGTGCAGCTTCAAAAGATCTTCTGAAGACATTCATGATCATCAGTTCGTGGTGTAGATCAACCCGAATGAAGGTATGAAGATAAGATCTTCTCTATTTTATTTATTTGATTTCTATATCTAAATCCTATCTCACATATGTAGATCCTGTTGCATGGTTTTAAGATTTGATCTTATGCATGCTTAAATTAAATTAGATTTAATCTGAATTTTTTTTAATTTTTGCTGCGTATATATTTTTGAAAATTTTGCATACATGAAACCATGAGTGGTTTCCTTTATTTTGAGGCTTTAAGCAGGGTTGCCCTCTTTCTCCTTATCTGTTTATTCTATGTTCTGAGATGCTTTCCAAGTTTTTTCACCATGCCATTCAATATCATCTACTGAGAGCATACAAGTCCTCTCGTGTTGGTTCCTCCTTCTCTCACATCTTTTTTGAAGATGATTGTTTCTTAATCACACGAGCAACAACTAAAAATTGTATTTCACTCATGGCAATTATTGAGGCTTATTGTACTTTATCTAGTCAGACTATTAATGTTAACAAATCTCACATAACTTTCAGCCCTTCGACCCTAACTTTGTAAAAAATCAGATCAAGATAATCTTTCATATTCCGGAGATAAGATCTAATTAGAAGTATCTTGGAGTTTCTCTATCTGGTAATCATCTTAATGCTGCTGAATTTAATTATTTGATTGATAAAGTGAGTAGTCATATTGCCAGCTGGAAATGGAGGACTCTCTCTTTTGCAGGACGAACTACTTTGGTCCAATTAGTATTATCTTCTATACCTATTTACTACTTATTATCTATATCAGTGCCGACCTGTATTATCAATCAATTTGAGAAAGATTTTCATGCTTTTTATGGGGTCATGATAGTCGTCGTAGGGGTCTCCATCTTATCTTTTGGGACCGAACAGTGGCTGGAGGGCTTGAAATTGTTGATCTTCGTACTAAGCGCAAAGCATTCATATGTAAACTTACCATCTAGCTCATCCTTCACCCAAAGTCTTTATGGGCTAAACTTGTATATGCGAAATATCATTTTTCAGAAAGTTGGTTCGATTATCAAACTTTAAAAAATTATTCTCAAATTTGGAGGGATAATTCCAAAAATGGATTATTAGTTCAACCTTATTACATATGGACGGTGGCTATAATAGCACCTAAATTAATATTCTTGGAGATCCTTGAATAAGTTCTATTCCCTTGTCTAAATGGCCAACTATGTTCAACTTGGGCTTTCTGGTTCAGGAGCTTATAAATAATGATTATTCTTGAAACCTATCTAAATTAGCTGACTTATTTCCTATGGATATGCAAACTTACATATCTAAAATTCCTCTAGCCCTTGGTGATTGGTCTGATCATTTGGTTTGGGGCCATAACTGACTAAGATTTTTGCCAGAGATATATATCTTTTGATCAAGCCCTATTCATCGCTTGAGAATTCTCTTAATTTTTCACAAATCTGGAAGGTTAAAGTTCCAAAGCGAATCAAAACTTTCCTTTGAAAACTATTTTGGGGTTGCTTGCCATCTAAAAATTACTATATGACTGAGGTATATTGGCTTCTTTGGATATCTATTGTGACATATGTCCCTCTGTAATAGAGGACATGGCGCATATCATCATCTATTGTTCCTTTGCTAGTGCCTATTGGAATCAACTGCAACAGCTTGGTGCCTTTAATTTTCTTCCTAGTTATTGGATGGCCCTCTTGGAATACTTGACAGAGAGATACTCCAATGGAGGAGAAGGTTATTTCACCAGCATAGTATGGCTTCTTTGGGGAGCAAGGAATGATAGACTTTTTCAACACACTCACATGCTTGCAGCCCAACTATCTTAAAGTGCTTTTTGTTTTCGGCTTACTAATACGACCATTTTGATACATCCGTCTGGATATTGGGATAGTCCTCATACTATTCATCTTACTATTCATCTTACTCTAAATTATGAAGGTGTCTCTTGGCTTTCCCTCCCCTTGGGTATATCGAATAAATTTCGATGCAGTTGTCACCAATTATGCTACTGCATCGGCTTTTGTTATTCGAGATAATTCGGATTGTCTCCTTAAAGCAGGGGGAAGATAATTGAATCATTCCTCAGTCCCTCAGGTAGAACTAGTTGTGGCTTGGCTTGATATGTCTGTCATAGTTAATGAAGTACTGTCAGGCTACCATATATGGTTGGAAGAGGATTCACTTACTATAATGAGATGGATCACCGGTCCATCCAAAGGCAATAATAAAAGAATCCAATTTTAAATGATATTACCTACTGGTTGGCCAAATCCCCCAGATCTAAGGCAACATATGTCCTTCGGAAAGCCAATAAGCTGGCTGATCTTATTTCCAAACTTGCTTTGCATGGAGATGTTAATTTCTATATTAGTGATGTTTTGCCGTCTGCATAGTTTGACCTTGTGGATGACTACTGGGGTGTATCATTTTTGAGAAGACGATGATGCCACTGGCTAACATAATTAACTAATGCACACTTTTATATATTCTTTGTAATGCAAGTTCATCTTCAGAGGGTATGGTTGGGCAGGCTTTGCATGATGAACAAACTCAGCAAAGCTCATGACTCATTTGCCATGGTAGGTTGCAATGTATGGGTATCACTCAGTTCACAAGAGCTGAATCATATTTTGGGGATGTATATCTATTCTCTAGTGCTTGGTTTGATGACTATAAAGCCTTTCCATCTCGGTTGTTGCTTTTTGTATGCATTATGTTTTTACTCAGCGGCATGCATAATGCTTGGGTCACAGACTAAGGAGATTTTGTTTTATTTAATTGTTTACCTATATTATTTCTCCACTACAGCAGCTATTTGATGCCCCCAAATGATGTTCCTGATGAGGTTTGCAGCAGTACTTATAAGGGGTCAATTTTCAAATATTTACTGGGTAAGCTGGGTCATATTCACCATTTGGTAGAGCTAGCTTTTCTTGTTTGGAGATTAGCCTTCTGCTATGGTCATATGTTGGCCCCTACTACTCTACAACCCATTACAGCCTGCTACTTATTTGTCCCTCTGATCTCTAGTATCCCATATGATGCTTCCCTCTTCAAATGAGCTGATGGGAGAAATTTCATGAAGTATAATCGCTCTTATCTGATCGGATCGTTTCATTTGTTTCATCATTTATTGCTTAAGTTCTCTTTGTACAGTCTTAAGCTCCCAAATGATGTTTTATGTGCATAACATACTGATGGGACATGCTTTATAGTCTTTAACAGCCCATGTTATTATTTCAGTACACCTTGCGAAGGAAGGTTTGGCTTTATTATTTACCTTGCAATGTTTTGAAGAAGCTGTGTAACAGGTGGATTTCAAAGTTGGTCCTTCTTAGACCCTGACATCTGAGTTACTTCAAATTGGTTAGCATGCAACATGTTAACATCCTCTGGTATTATCAATTATCTCAGTGTTGTCTAGAAGAATGGAATCCAAGTTATCGCTATCATCTATTGCTGGTTATGTGTTAAGTTCCAGGCCACTGCTCATATTACAATGTTACTGCCCCAGGTTCTGTTACCTTTGCTGCTGGGCTCATGCTTCTAAAAGCAATTCTTGGCCACTTACCTATTCATACTTTTCTTCTACTTATCAGTTCTTATGGCTCGGATCGTTTTATTAGGCCCATTATTCACTGCCTAAGATATTATTATTTGATCTTAAGCTCCCAGATGATGTTTCTAATGGAAAAGATGCTGATGGGATATGAGGGAAACTTGGGCTTTATCACTTACCTTCCAATACTTGGCAGGCGTTATCTAACATGTTGATTTCACATAAGCTTTCTCGTAGCCTTTTATCTCTGAGTTTTTTCATATTGGCTAGCATGAAACATGGTAACATCCTCTGATATGATCAATTATCTCTATGTTGTCTTGGAGAATGGAATTCAATAATCCATATCATCTTTTGGTTGCTGTGGTTCGAAATCCATGTCTCTGCTCATCTTACAATGCTACTGCTTCTGGGTTCTTTTATCTTGCTTGGTGGATTGCTACTCCTGCATGCAATTATTGGCCCCTTATCTATTCACAATCATCTTCCATTTATCAGGTCTTATTAATATTATTATTATCGATCCTCAGCAATTACTGGTATTTTGATGTATTTTTATAGGCTATTAATAGTCAATGGTCTTTTGATGTATCTTTCTTTTAATGTTTGTTTTGTATAGCCTTCATTTTGCTATAAGTAGGCCGTTGATTTTGTAATCCTCTGTAATAACTCTTTACTTATTGGCAATGAAGATTTGCCCCTTTTTCTACCCACTTCCTCCCCAAAAAAAGGCCTCAGTATGCCAGCACATATATCTTCACGAGAAATTCTTTGTGCACCGCTCATGCGCGGAGCCAGGCAGCGTGCGGAAAAAAAAATATATATTTTTTTCACCGGCTCCGCGCGTGAGCCAATCACCTGTGCACAAAGAATTTCTCATTTTTTCGCATCGTTTGGAGTTCCTTGGGCTTTGCAGAAGGATATAGGCCGGAATCAACCAGATGGATGAACATGGTCCAGCCCACCTAAAACATAAAGGGACGTTTGGTCCACGCACCATCATGACTGCCAATGGAAGTCCAGCTCCAAGCGCGAGTCTTCTGAGCCTGATCCGGGCCCAGCCCACGACGACCCAGGAGTAGCCCTAGAACAAGGCGCCGCGGAGCTGCTCCCGGCACCATATAATCCAAGGGTCGGAAACTATCGAATCGAGTTAAATCGCATCATAGCATTGATCCAGTCTTCGCTCTAAAGTCCACAGGGTCGCCCTCGCTTCTTTCCTCTCCGAGCTAGGGTTTTAGGCTTTTGTTCTCGCGGCGCTCTTCCTCGGTTCCTTTGAAAGGTGAGATCCTTAATCTATCCCTTCTTGTAAATCTTCATGTTCGATGATTCATGGTTTGTGCGAGTCCCTTAGAAGTTTGATGGATTTTTGTAATATATGGGTTGGAGATCTATCTTGATGATTTCTTAGATCTGGAGGTTTTAATCACTCATCACTTTATTTTCTCCATTTAAGCTGACTCCTACATGCCTCCTAGGTTTTCCGGAGGCATGTTGGTTTTTTTTTTTTTTTAAAATTATATTTGTCAATTTGTTGCTTTATCCATGCTAAATTTCTGGAATTTTGTTTTGTCATGTTTATGGATGCAATTTGGATGGCTTATTCGTGGGCTTGATGTGTTTGTTCTGGCTTCAAGATCCATCATCAGTTATAATATTATAAGTCGTTCATAATTAATTGGCATTTGGGACCTCCTTCTGGTGAGGTGATTGCTTAGTGTAGTCAATAGTACAGCTACTACCATTCTATGGTGTCATTTCTTTCTTTCTATCTTTCTTTGCTTTTCTTTTTTTTGTTTAATAAAAAGGGAAAAGGCGCATCATGAAAAGCTTTGGGGGTTGCTTCTGTTATAATTGTTTGTTATCTTTTTGGCCTTTTAGATCTCCCACTCTGTTCTACTGTAAATTGCACCATGGTATTTCTTTTTTCCAGAAGCTAGCTTTCCAGGAACTCGTGTATGCCAATGTATTAGAACACTAAGCAGTGAAGATATGTTGGTCATACAGTAAAGTTTCTGAATTGGTGTATTTTATTGTTTTCCAATATATGCAGAATAAGAAAGCGTTCGCAACTGGTTAAGCAATTATCTAAAATCCATGACATGGAAGACTGTGGGGTTGATGGAGACATTTCTTATAGTAATAATACAGGCAGATGGAGTGTTGATGTTCGTCTAAATTGTCTTGTGATCATTAAATATTTTTAAGTTTGAAGGAAGATTTTCCCAGAATGATGATTGTGTCAACAGCGTTGTAAAAAATTAACCTATAAGGTGATCGCATTTACTATATCAGAAGAAGGATAGTGTTGTCCTGTTGTGGTATGGTTACCTCATTTATGGTCATGCTCACCTCATTTACTAAAACCGAGTATCTTCTATTCGAAATGGGGCTTTAGATTGTATTGTCAGTTTCACAAAACTGTTTCTTGCTTTGTTTGTAGAGCAAGATGCAGAGCGATTGAGTGTCAAGAATGTTATAAAGGTACTTGGTGCTTCATCTGTGCAGTTAAAAAGAATAAAGTTGAAATGGAAGGCACTGCCAAGAATTTCTTGGGTTCTTTTATGCGGTAAAAAAGCAATTTGAATAGAAATATTCAAGGTGGGATGGTAGACAATATTGGTATATATGGTGCACCAATGTTTTGGGAGAATTTCTGTGAAGAACTTGTTGTCGAATCTGTTCTATTTAGCAAAAAGCTGATTTGTGACTGTCCATCATATGAACCACCAGCCATGTTAGCCTTCAATAGTTATGCACCTGAATAGGCTAGTGTCAAAACTGATTTGACCAATCTCAATAGGAGCTGACTAGCATAGCTCAAAATCTGTAGAGTGATTCATGATTACTTTGTTATTTTTGCTTCTGAAGTTTAGGCCTGCAAATACCATGATTTTAAGGAACTCTGGACAAAAAAATATTTCAGAATTGAGGTTGGTATGGGACATTAGTTTTATCATAAGCATATAGTTGATGAGTACCAGCCATTTGTGATTATTTTGTTCAAATGATGTAACGTGCTTCGTTAACTCCTCCCCCCATCCTTAAACTAGATGCATGTATATGTGCTTTTGTGCATCCATTCTTCCATATATATATATTGTGGCATGGTTGTTAATCATTAAATACATGATTCACCATTTATCTTGGTACATTGTAATAGCATACATAACTGAGTTGGATATGCCTTGGGATATTAAAAATGTTCACCATATGCATGCCCTCATGTTAAAAAATTGTTTCTATACATCTAGACTCTTTCCAAGTCTAGTTGAACACTGGTGGTCTGCTTCTAAGTTGCATGGGCTTAAGTGGCATGGCCAATTACACATGTTTCCTATGCATCAGATAGCCTTTTAAGTATCTTGACAAGCCTCCCATTTGCCAGATGTTACATCGGTTTGATTTTGGTGCCAGATCAGTAGGCTGACATTGGATTGATAACTGATCGCAAGTTATTTGCTGAACCTCAATGGATAACACCTGTCTATGAAAGGTTGCTGGCTTTGGTTTAAGTCTGACTGGGTTATAATATTTGACTTGGTGGATGCTCTAGCAGTGTGTATGTCCTAGCCTAGGCCTGAAAAGCAGTTTTAAATAATCAGTTTCATCTTCATGTTCATCCCTGGATTTTGAGACAGAATGTTCCTTATTTTAATTATACAAAAACTTGTTTTGTCTCTTGTATCTTGATCAGTTCTCTCTCTCTCTATCTCTCTCTCATGCACACGCATCTATTAATTGGTGTTTCCTGCCCTGTTTAATTTACTATTTGTTATGTTAATATGGGTGTTAGCTTAGTAGGTGTCTACAATATAGCAGAATAATAGGTTGCTTTTTCTTCCCTTTCATGCATGGAATGCAAAGACAAGTTGAACGAGCGAACCTATGTTATTTCACTTGATATTTGGTGGCTATAGTAATAATTTCACTGTTTCAGCAATTCTTTCTAAATGATAAGAAAATGCATTACAAGACTTCTGCTTTTATCTGTAATTAGTTGGTACCACATTACTGAAGCACATCATTTTGCATTTCTGTTATGCTGCCTACTCTTATATGCTTAAGTTCTTTTTTGTCTTGGTAAGGATGGTGCGAGTCAGTGTCTTGAATGATGCTCTTAAGAGCATGTACAATGCCGAGAAGCGTGGAAAGCGCCAGGTGATGATTAGACCCTCCTCCAAAGTGATCATCAAGTTCCTTCTGGTCATGCAGAAGCATGGTTAGTCCTGTGATATACTTGTCATCAATATTGCAATCAGTTGTTTACCAAAAAAATGTTGCAATCATTTTATTTCTGATTATTTCTGTAATGGTTCTGTAGGATATATTGGTGAGTTTGAATATGTAGATGACCACCGAGCCGGTAAAATAGTGGTTGAATTGAATGGGAGATTGAACAAATGTGGTGTTATTAGTCCTCGCTTTGATGTGGGTGTTAAAGAAATTGAACCCTGGACTGCAAGACTGCTTCCTTCTCGACAGGTCAGTTGTTTTCTATTTAGTTATTAGTAGCCAGCCTTCCACATAACTCGATTTTTTCATTTAATGTTGAATTTAACATCGTAGTTTTATGTAAAGTTAATACTTTTACCAGAATGCTGTTCTTGTTTTGCATCTTGTTGGTGAAGTGGCCCTAAAATTCTACTTTGTTCTTGCTGTGCAGTTTGGTTACATCGTGCTGACAACATCTGCGGGCATTATGGACCATGAAGAAGCTAGGAGGAAGAATGTCGGTGGCAAAGTGCTTGGCTTTTTTACTAGATGTGGCTTCCGCCAGACAAGCAGGAACGGATTATAGCAATCTTATTTTTTTTAATATTAAGGAATTTTAAGGAATTTTGGAACTATGTAGCTGTTGTTTGCCGTTTGGTTTTCTGACGTTTAAGTTTGATGTTGAATGCCGTAGGTGTTTGCGAGACCTTTATTTTTGAAGATACAACCTTGATTTCTGCTTCACTAGTTAATCCACAACAATTATTTCTTATCACACTGAAAATTGAAGCCTGAGTCAGGCTCTATAGTTCTTTCAGTTGGTAGGCTTTGAGTGTTTCAGTGGTAGTGTATTTTTCATTAGATTTCATGGCCTTTGACGCCACGGGAAGGCGCGAGATTTCATTATTTTTGCCTTGCTAAATTTATTAGGAAAAGATTATATTAACAATAATCTACTACAACTACTGTTGATATTTGAATCTGTAATTTGGCAAAGAAAGGGCTGCTGTCTGTGCAAACAGGGTCTTGTTACTCTCGTATTTTCCCTTTTGGATGAGTGAGGGGCTTGAGTCTATGTTTTTTTTTTATAATCAAAATTACATCAAAATTAGTTAGGTGTCTATGGTGCAATTAGTGCAGGGACATACTTAGTAGCCGTTCTGGGTCTGGCCTTTATGGAGTGCTTCCTGACGGCCGTAGCCAGCATGTTTGCCTTGCCTTCTCCCTGAATCCGTGGACTAAAGGATTTGGTGATTCCTGTGGAACTCTGGGGAAGCCTTCTGGGTAAGCAGAACGCATAAGGTGTTGCAAGTTGCCATCCTCCTAATCGCAACATCCGGTGCCCTTGTCTGGATGTAAGTTTATTTGTTGAATAACTTTCAGATTGTTAACGTGGCAAAGGCAAGGTTTCGGACACGTACAGCTATTAATTCGCTTGGTGAATATGTGAAAAAAAATTGTTGGCTGAGCCTAGTCCTGTTAGAGTGGTTGATCTTTTTGGTAGGTCTAACTGCGATATCCCTCTAATCAGTTACGAGCATATGGTTCAATTTGGATTTAGGCTGTAAAAATCTGTCAGTGTGCACCGTGCTCGATTGAATGGATATGTAATTTATATTGCAAAATGGATTTTCCTTCGATATTTGTTTATAATATTTATTATAAAAATATTCAAAATTATTTAAAATTATTATTTTATATATTTTTTATATTTTTAAAAAAATATTTTATTTTATTTTATTTTTTTCTTTTTCTTCTGTCCATGACTTCACCGCACTTAAACCCCCATCACCCTCGTTGGTACCACCCAAAGTTTCTCCACACTCCCCTTCTCTTCGACCCTCCGCATCTCCTCCGCACCACCACTCGACCCCTCTCGCCACCATCTTACCCTCCCCTCTGATGCTTGCTCTGTTCTTTTACCCCCCCCCCCCTCGCCCGATGCTTGCTCTGTTTTTTAACCCTCTCTCCAAAAATCTTCGATGGTCCGCAGCTTCTCTGCCTCCCTCCCCTCAGGCTTCCCATGCTACCACCTGAGCCCCCGCCCTCTTCCCCGCATCTAGCATCGGTGCCTCCTGTGCACTCCTTGTCCTATCTTTCCACCCACCAAACTCGATCCGTTGCTTCATCATGCCGCCGTTGCCACACTGTCAACCCTCTGCGGCCCATAGCTTCTCTGCGCCGCTGCTGCCGCCCTCCTAACCCCTGACACATGCGGCTTCCCTTCCACTATATTAGCTATGCATATGGATATCCCATCGAACTGAAATTTAAATAATTCATATTTAATCCGATCATTCGAAATAAATAAAAAGATAAAATAATAATAAATTTTTTGGAGCACCGTAGCAAAATTTATTGCAAAACTCATACAACCGCTGTGAGGGTATTAGTGTAATTTAGTAAGGCGTGCGACCGGTGACTCCTTGAGTTGCCATTTTGCCCTGCTTTGAACAATCTTGTTGATATGAATTTCTCCATTCCTCCTTATTTTGTATGTGTTTAACTTGCTTAAATTGATAGAAATATTCTTTTCCTTTTTGGGGCACTTCCCTCTCGTGAGAACTCTCTCTACGACCTAAACTACAGAGCAAATAAGGGAATGGTTATTGTATGGATCGATCTGAGCTGCTTCTGCACCAATAAAACGGAACAGAGTGTTCGGAACTAGCGTTAGACTTAACCACGGGGATCTGCGGCAAAACGACCCAGTGGAAGTCAGGCGCAGGTCCCTCTTTCTGACCGAATCCACCAAACCAACTGGTGGAGGCCACGTCTCGCACCACTGCTGTCCCAAGCCGCCGCTGCTGCGCGGCCCACTTTCTCGGCCGCCGGTCCAATCTCGGTACAACTCCCACCCATGATACCATCCATATAAGAGAACTAGTAGGTAGTAAGAGACAAAAAAAAAGAATAAGAAGAAAAGAAAGAAAAGGCAACAAGACTAGAGAAAGCCCATGAAAAGGACGCACTCCATGCTATTCTCAGAATCCTTCATGTAGAAACAAGCCAACACAATTATGAAAGAAAATAAGGGACATCTCTCCATGTATACGAGTGCAACACAATTATGAAAGAAAATAAGGGACATCTCTCCATGTATACAAGTTTATATAACACCATAGATGGGATTTTGATAGCCAGCTTAGCAAAGAGATAGAGGACTGCCAAAGATTCTAAGTTGCCCTACATGGATGCACCGCTCGCGCCTTATCGCCATCTTCGATGTTGCCAGCTATTGTTGTTGCTCAGGCCATTGCTTGGGGAATCCAACACGGGACTCCAAATCCAAGCGGAGGGGAAGAGGGTATCCATGGGTAGACGGGAACAATCTTTAATAAATTTTGGACTATGGCGAAATGGAGACTTGGTGGCGAGGGTCTTTTGTAGGCTCATATGGTGGGGATCTTCTCAGTATATGCTTGGAGCACATCTCTTTCATCTCTTTGCTTTTCATTTTTCTTTCATAAAAACTCTTTCTTTCTCTTGCTACATGTGGCAATTGCGGAATCTAGGTAAGCTTTCTTGTCCTTTAGTTTTTTATTACTTGTAAGAAGCTTTTCATCGGATGGTTGGATAGATATGAAAGTTGGTTTTTGACGACCATGAAGTGAGAGAATATGTGCCCCATCTCCGAAAATATGTTCAAATTTATTTAGAATAAAAAACCAATATATAATTGAATATGAAGTAAATTGAGTGGTTGGTCAAGCTAAAAAAGTGTCAACATTATTGCAAGTTGCATCTCGGATTAGCTTAACCTGTAGACCTGTATACAGTAAACATTGGATTAGCTTTTCTATATATTGACAGTTTTAGACTTGATTCCAGTGGCATGGATGGCCATTCAGATAGGCTTTACAGATTGATCAACAATTGGATCAGGCATTTTTTAAAATACAAGATACAATACAAAAGCTTTGAACGATCCTCAGGTTCGCTCATCCTTGTAAAAGATCCTACCTCCTCAAGCTCTCCACAACGTACGATGCATAGAGATCCCTAACAAAGAACCGAACGAAAGTAATCAACGACCCGAAAGAAAAGTCCGGCAATTCATCTGAAAACAATTATGTATGTAAAAGGGAAGAAAGCCATCTTTACGGTTGAAACAACACCGGATTCAAATCGGATGCCAATAATATTCATATCTATTTTTGCTTTATTTAATGAATATAAATATAAATATGAATATTAGTTAAATATGAAAATTCATATCCATATTTTTTTTGAATAAATAGGATACAAATCAGATACTAGAAATATAGATATAAACATAAGTCGGATAATTAAATTTATCATCATAAATTAAATATATATTTTTAAAATTTCATGAATGTCATATAAAATTAAATAGTATTACAATAAATATGATCTTTAAATATGGATTAAATAGTTATCTATCAATAACCATATATTTTTTTGAATAAATATTGATACGGATATTGATCGAATACCCAAATTTCTATCCACATCTAGATAGATTTAGATATAAAAATATATCTAGATGAATATTATTTGGTCTTGTTGCGGCCAATCCCCTCGTCGCCTGATCGCCGGGAACGAGCACCTGCAAGGGAAGTCCACGCAGACCGGGGAGGCCTCCGGCGGGGACCCTCCGACGGTCAAGTCAAAGAGGAGACTAGGCAATAGTAGAGAGGAATCAGGAAGCTCAGCGGTGAGGAGAGGAGAGAGAGAGGTGCCTTTTCGGTCCTTACCTTAGGCTGCTGCCTTACCCCGTTTTATAGCGGGAGGAGGTATGGCCCCGCCGGTGGTGATGTAGACAACTGAGGGGTTGTCAAATCGTCGGAGGTTGTCGTGTCGTTGACGGGCTGGCAGGTCCTAGGAATTAATTCGTGTCCTTGGCAGGACAGCGCCCCATGTTCCTGATAGGACGACGTCCGCCGGCGGCCGTACAGCACGCCCTTGATAGGACTGCAGCCCATGCCGGTCATTCGGTATTCTTGAAGGGGCTAATCGACTATCTGTCGGGACTTGGCTGTCGGATGGTGACTTGAGAGCGCGGTCGGCGTCTCAGAAGGGTTTGTAGAAGTTGGACATCGGCCGTCCAACCCGACGGGAAGTCGGCGAGGTCCCACTCGACAGGGAGTCGGCGACGCGAGGTCGGCCTTCGGGCGGTCGGAGGCGACGTTGGCCCGTTGGGCCATCACGCTCAGGTCGGGCATGATCGGCAGTCGCTGTCGGTGTCGCCCGTCGTCAGTCGGGCGAAGTCGGTCGGTCCACCTCGAGGATGGGTCGGCGTCGGGATCCGTTGGTGAGTCGGCGTCAGGATCAGTCGACGTCGGGGTCAGTCGGTATATCCCAACAGTTGCCCACCACTCCTGAGTCGGATGTCACGTCGGCCGCGTTCCACGTGGTGGACGTCGGACGAAGGAGTGGATCTTCATTGCATCACGCCCTGATCTTGCTAACCTCACCAACGGTGGATCCGGACAAAACGG
>KE505610.1:187378-202337 GCA_000441515.1 Elaeis oleifera | reverse complement strand
AAACTCGACTTGCCATCGTCTTCCCGACTGAACATGTCGGACGTCAGTCGACTATCGGATCCTACAGAATAATCGGTTCATCGAGCTATGTTCGGAGGGCGGTCGATCTTCTACTCGACGAATGCGCCCGACTCACGATCGGACGACGTACGCTCGACTTCGACCTTCGACTAAACGGACGCGCCCGACTCACGTCTGGGCAGTCGCAACCTACGACCGTCGGAGCGACCGGACAATAGTCGGGACTCGCCCTACCAACTACCACGACTAACGATCCGAGGTACTATCGGATGACCTAGTAAGGTATGTCGGGTCTACGGCTTCACGCTCAGGGAGCGTTTCAACGAAGCATGCATTCCGGAATACAAAAGAAAGGAAGTTAGAAAATTCTTCATTTCGTTCATAAGTACATTTGAGTTTGCAAAATTGGGCCGAAGCCCGACTACAAGTATAAAGCAAAACAAAAAAGCTACAAAACTTCGGTCATTCTTCGGAGTCGATCTCCTCAATCGGGAGAAGCCCGGGGGCGGTCGGCGTGTCCACTTGGATCGGCGCTGGATCGGAGGTCAGGGCCGCCTCCTCTTCGGCGACCTGCTCCGGGACGGCTTCTTCCACCGCGGTACGATCTCCCGACGAGGGATCGGCCACCTCTTCAGTGGCTTGCTCCTCTGATCCCGGGGGAACGACGGCGCCAAGGTTGAGCTCCGGGTATAAGGCCTGGACTGCGTCCCGAGCGTCTTCATAACCCACCGGTACGACGCGAAGCCGCTCTCCAAGAGTTCCTCCCGGTACTTATCGGAGCCGCGAAAATCCTCCACCGTCCGATCCAACGACTCCGTCGCCGACTTCGCCTCTACCTCCACCCGAGCTAATGACTCCTTCGCCGACTCCGCCTCCGCCTTCGCTATGTCGGCGTCGGCTTGGGCGATGGACAGGTCCTCCTCAGCCTTGGCGAGGTTCGCCAGGCTGATCCGGAGCTGCTCCCGCTCTGCCTCGAGTTCGGCGGCGACGCCATCACGCTCGCGCCGCAACTGGTGAGAGGTCCGACCCTTGCGCTTGGCTTCCTCGCGGGCCGACTTGACTTCAGCCCCGAGGCAGCCAAGGCATCGGTGAGGCGAGAGATTTCATCCTCGAGTCTCGCCTCCCGATCGGTCGACTGCTTCAGCTGATCGAGTAAAACCTCCTTCTCAGCTTCAGCAGCCATCGCCTTGTCCCTCCAGGCCGTCCGGACGTCCCTGAACCTCCGGTATCCGGTCTCTAGTTCGGACATGGTGTAAATCAACTGCAAAACAGAAGCCGACCGTTAGAAAATAAACAATACAGTCGACGAAGGAAAGAAGGGAAGGCGAAGCTTACCCGATCATGATCGGATAGAAAGAGGATAGCATCTCGGTTACTCGCCGAGTCTTCAGCGCCTCCAGATCAGCCAGAAGGAGAATCCCTTGACATAGCCGCCTGGCCAAGTCATGATTGGCCAGGGCCGATGCTCCCTCGGCAGCTTGGACACCCGACGGCATGGCGCGATCCCCGACCTTGCATCGTCCATCGGGGCCATCGGGGCCTTTCCCGCTCGGCCGCCCACGACCGTAGGTCGGGGAAGGAGGGGAGGCTCGAGCTTGACTGAGCTCCCCCGAAGGCGCGACGGGAGCCACCGAAGGACACTCGGGCTCCCGGACCTCGCACTGCACCTCCTCCACCGACGAAGCCGCCGATGCTGCTTCGGTGGTTCTTTCCGTCGGTTGCTCCTCCGACGGGGCCGTCGGCGCCGACAACGCTATGACCGGTTCCGTTGATCGGCCGCTGATGCGGCAGCGGTCGGAGGCAACGTCCGCGGTCTTATCGGTGGGCGTGAAGGCCCGGCCTCGGACGCCGGCCTCTTCCTCGCCGCAAACTGCCTGATCTTGGCGTCTGTCGGTCTCATCCTCGAGGGCGTACCTGCAGTTTCGATGGAAAAGTTAGAACGAGTTTGAAACGAGCAAAAGGCGAAAAGACGACTGATGGCTCGGACAATACCTAGACGGGGGACCAGGCTCAAACCGACGTCATAGAGGGCTTGTTCAGTGACAAGCTCCCTCTGCTTCGGCACCGACATGTCTTTTAGTCGGTAAAAATCCTCCTGATCGCCCGCCTCCACCCGGTTGTTCTCGTTCGGCCAGGTGAGAGGCTCGCCCCAGCGGGATGGAAACCCCCAAGGAGAAGAGGAAGAGACAAAAAGAACTGGTTCTTCCATCCGTGAATGGACGATGGAAGATCCGTAATAAAAGACAAACCCTTCCGGAGGTTGAAGAGCCACCACCCTCGGGCTTTAGGGTGGGGTCGGAGGACAAAGAAAGCTCGAAAGAGAGAGATCCGAGGGTTGGTCGGCAAAAGCCGACACAACAGAGCAAAATTGATTATCAACCGAACTGAGTTCGACGCCAGTTGCGCCGGACAAAGTCCGTAATAATCAAGGATGTTCCGGACAAACTCCGAAACCGGGAGACGAAGACCTGCTCGGAGGTCCTCGACATAAAGTGCCACCTGGCCCGCGGGCGGATTGTTGACCAGTCCATCGGCCCCTGGGATGGAGAGCCGAAACTGCTCCGGGATGCTATACTAATCCCGAAGCCGATCGACATTCGACCCCGAAAGCGAAGAGACCTCCGCCTCCAGGGTCGACCGAAGATCGTCAGTCGGATTCCCCGACTGACCTCCCCGAGGAGAGGTCTTGGCCATGGCGCCAGGACCAACAAGAAGAAAGGGAAGGAAGAAGAAGAAGAAGGGGAAAGGAATCCCAAGGATCAAGGAAGCGAGAAGGAAACGGAAAGAGACAAGGGACTCGGAGAAATTCTCGAGAAGGAGGGCAAAGACTGCTACCTGGGACGCGGGGGACCGCACGGACAGAGCCTCTACAGCAGAACTGAAAAAGTGAAGTTTCGGATGCAGGCGACCCCCTATATATAGGGATCTCCGACGGCCGGGATGAGAGCGCGCCCGACGAGGAGCTTCCAGATGATCGACACGTGGTGGCATTCGGGCCATCCTCCGGTCGGCGGTTCGACGCACTTGCCCCAGATCGCGCCACGTCGCCTCCATCCGCGCGAGCGGCTCCGGCCAACAACCTTCCGACACGTGGCGGAAGCGCCGCACCTCAGGATTAATTCGTCGATGGTGGTCCGCGTTCCCGATGGGATGCCTGACGGCGGTTCGCGCTCCCAAGCGGAGCCCCTGACGGTGGTTTGTATTCCCTAGAAGACGTCTGACACCGGATTGTCTGACACCGGACCGTCCGACACCGTTTTGTCCGGATCCATCGTTGGTGAGGTCAGCAGGATCAGGACGTGACGCAATGAAGATCCACTCCTTTCGCCCGACGCCCACCCGCGTGGAAACACGGGCCGACGTGACATCCGACTCAGGAGTGGGGGGGCAACTGTTGGGATATACCGACTGACCTCGACGCCGACTGATCCTGGCGCCGACTCACCAACGGATCCCGACGCCGACCCATCCTCGAGGTGGACCGACCGACTTCGCCCGACTGACGACGGGCGACACCGACTGCTGATGATGCCCGGCTTGAGCGTGTCGGCCCAACGGGCCGACGTCGCCTCTGACCGTCCGAAAGCCGACCCCGCGTCGCCGACTCCCTGTCGGGTGGGACCTCGCCGACTCTCCGTCGGATTGGACGGCCGATGTCCAACTTCTACAGACCCTTCTGAGACGCCGACCGTGCTCTCAAGTCACCATCCGACAGCCAAGTCCCGACAGAAAGTCGGTTAGCCCCTTCAAGAATACCGAATGACCGGCATGGACTGCAGTCCTGTCAAGGACGTGCTGTACGGCCGCCGGCGGGCGTCGTCCTGTCAGGAATATGGGGCGCTGTCCTATCAAGGACACGAATTAACTCCTAGGATCTGCCAGCCCGTCAACGACACGACAACCTCCGACGATTTGACAACCCCTCAGTTGTCTATATCACCACCGACGGGGCCATACCTCCTCCCGCTATAAACGGGTAAGGCAGCAGCCTAAGAAGGACGGAAAAAGCACCTCTCTCTCCTCTCCCCACCGCTGAGCTCCCTGATTCTTCTCTACTGTTGCCTAGTCTCCTCTCTGACTTGACCGTCGGAGGATCCCCGCCGGAGGCCTCCCCGGTCTGTGTAGACTTCTCTTGCAGGTGCTCGTTTCCGGCGACCAGGCGACGAGGAGATTGGCCGCAACAGGTCTATTTTATCCATAGCCATTTTCAAGAGCCAAGACCAATTTGTTTGAGAACCATAGAATTGTTACATGTGATAGGTCAATTTATGGTTTACCATCATTCAGCTGTTAGAGTAACAAAAGTAAATTTCAGTTCAAATTTTATGAACATTGTAATTTTTTTGAAATTGTAATTCACCTTTATATCAAGTTCTTCACCTGAGGCCTCTCACTTTGAGATAGCCGCCTACCCACTAAGCTATCACTTGTTGGTCTGGATATTATAAAACTATATCATGATGAAGTTCTTGATTTATTTGCCGGAAGGAGAAATGGCGAGACAGAACACAACATCATACACCGTTTAGGTAGACATAAACCCGGTCATGGTTGGCATGAGAGTAGGGAATTAACAAAGAAATGTCATATCAATTGACAGAAAAATAAAACAGAAACACTTACATGGAATGTTGTATTGCACTATATGCAGTAGTGGAAGGCAGGAATTCATCAATTGCAACTTCCTTGTTTTCATTTTTCTTATCTAATTTGTCAAACGTCAAGAAGATCCAAACAAAATGCCAAATTGGCAAATTTAAAAAGAACAGTCATTGAAAATTTAAAATTATGTGCAAAAGGAAAATAAGATATTAATTTCAAGTTGTGCATGAAAAGTAGCATGAGACCATAATATAAGAGGATACAGTCTTCAAAAAAGCGCCTTATTTCAGCTAAGCGATGTGGTGGGAGCTCCTTGATATCATTGTAATGCCGATATTCTGGATCATCCGCACACACAGCAATGATTTTATCATCTTCCTCCCCTGTTTTCAACAATATAGACTGCATTAGAACCTTCTACCTGTTTCACCTACCAAATCTCATTCAATTAATTAGGTAAAAAGGTTGTAAATCGAGTGAAACCAATTGCTAGAAGAATTGCATGTCCCACATGCTAGGATCTGTAAATACCAAGCACTGCCCCTAACACGAACTTCATAGCATCATCTGCCATACGAGTGTATACCTGATCAATCATAGGCATGAGACCAATGGCCTTCGCCCGCAAAAAAGACCCTGGAAGAACAGGTTCCTGTTGAATAAAGATAAGCATGAAAGTCAAGTAGAACATGCTATTGCTGAATGGGAGAGGGGAGAAAATTAAGAAATATTTAGTCTGGTCAGTTAAAAGCACACGTGGATAGATATCTCTAAGAATGAGAAGACAGATCTTGCGTATCATTCAGGTTCCAAAGTCCGCTTTGTAAGATGGATTTTTTAAGAAAGTTAGACTGATTTTTGCAACCTTGGTGATGCTTAATATAAGATGTGTATGGGTACTACTGAGATCAACGTCTGCAACCATGCCAGAGAAATTAAATGTAGAACACAAGATACCTGCATGAGGATCAACACATCCATTGGATCATTATCTTCACAGAGAGTACGTGGGATGAAACCATAGTTGTGAGGGTAAACCACAGATGAGTAGAGTATGCGGTCCACCTGTGACATATATGAGACGTAAACTACAAATGATATGCGCTTATGCAGAATGAAAGCAAGTGGTACCAAGAGTTGATAGCTCACCTTTATCAACCCAGTACTTTTGTCGAGTTCATATTTCACCTTACTTCCCTTTCCTATTTCGACCACCTGCAGAGATTAGCAGATGCATAGGTTAAATCATTCATCCACCAAAACTTGTCACTTTATTCTCATCAGATTCATGAAAATTTGTGAAGTGGGGTTGCTGAAACTCTATATTAATTCAAGACACCAGTCATTTGGATTTTGTTATATTTCAAATCAGAGATGGTGTCTTGAGATTCTGTGGGAAAACTTCCTTTTTGGATTAAATATTCTTTAGGAAAAGGGAGAACACTTGGGGTACCAACAATCTAACCAATGGAAGAAACATTTAGAAGAAAAACATGGATAGGGTACAATGATGCCAAGGTAAGATCGATGCCCTTACACAGTTGAAATAATAGGCGCACCAGGTCCTGCATCCAGAATTGCAAGACCAAAGTAAGATACGAAGAAAGTAAGATTTAAGAGAGTACTAGAGATTTAGTTAAGTTCTAAAACATATCATGCAAAGTGACATATGGAAGAAGGAATGATTTCCTTTTTTTGTTTTTAAAAAGTAAATAGTCTCATGAAGATCCAGTACCTATCTCAAGGTCATGCCAAGGATGTGCTGCAACCGACCTCCTTGACATGGAAGAAAGAATTCTTTCATTGAGAGGTACATGCAGCTGGTGCGACCCAGAAGAATTATTTGAGTTCTCATTGGATGAAGCCATAAATGCAAGCTGATAAACACACAATACATTCCCAATGTGATTTATACTCATCATCTAAAGGGGAAAAAGGAACTCAAAGTGAAGTCTCTTTCCGCAAATAACAGAGCAGGAGAAAGTAATACAAAGAGCAGAGAAAACAATCGTTCTAGAACCACAAAGACTTTTCAACCGTAAACTAGAAATGTTATCTGAGAAAACTGTGATATGATGATCTGGAACATCAACTCCAAGGTTAATCATGATTGATACAGATCCACAACTATATAACAAGTTTTAGTCGTCCAACAAGGATTCAATTTACTTCTGACCGAGATTGTGATGTCACATATCTCAACTTTTCATAGCTACTAGACGAATTACTAGCTCAAGATCCTATATATATCACTGTAGAACAACCATAAGGATATACAGAAGATAATGCCGAACTCATGAGCTGACTTATTTAAATCAGTTATGTCATGAAGGATTCTCTTTTTTGGTGGAACTTGTACCTGGTTTGGAGAATGCCACTTTGAAGGATTATATGGTTGTCCAATATAGTCAAACATGTAGGTATCCACAAGAAATCTAACACATGAACTTTTAAGAAATCTGACACCAGAACAGGTATTACAAATGTATGTATATATATCTATATCTATATTGATGAGATATTCAGAGATGGTCTGATGCTCTTTAATACTATAATACTGGTAAAAGATCGCTAAGTGTTGTGCTATATTCGGCAACTTTTATCTTACATGTAATGGTAATAACTTTTATTAAATGATTTTAGATGCCAATGACTGCTATGAAGTGTCATGATGTCTGACATACCAAGGATTGAAACATTTGGAGTGTCTACATAACCTGGTTCAATATGTCCCATAAACATGCATACTGATATTTAGAAATTAGACCCCAAAAGTATCTTTTCGTGATAAACAAGACGAAGCACCTCTTTTTCTTGGCACTTTGTCCTAACTAAATAGTCGGGCCTAGAAAGAACACAAAGAAAATAAGAAGAAATATCATGAGATGAATTTTAATTACCCTGTTGTGGTGTAGAGAGGACTTCTTTAGTCCCACATCGGTTAGAGTCAAGAGAGAGTATGGCTTATATAGATTAGAATCTTCTCTCCCACGTGAGAGGCCTTTTAAAGGGCAAAATCATGAAGCTCTAAATGACCAAGGCCCATTGAACCTAAGGCCCACTGAAGCCCAAAGATGGTTATGAGCCAAAGCGGACAATACCTCACGTATGCGGAGATCCGACCCCTTGACCCATAATCGCAACCATAACCGCAACATTGGCGCCGTCTGTAAGAAGCCTCACGTGAGGCACCTTTTAAAAGGCAAACTCTAAATGACCAAAGCCCATTGAAGCCCAAAGATGGTCATGAGCCAAAGCGGACAATACCTCACGTATACGGAGATCCGATCCCTTGACCCATAACCGCAACATACCCTATAATTCTAGCCATCAATTTAAACGGGATTGGAAATACGGAGAACATTTTCCAGTCCTACTCGTCCATCGTATCAGTAACATCATTATTGTGTAAAGAACATTTGTAGCATGCCGGCATCAGTAGCCTCTACTGAGTCATGAGATTTGACAATCAAACCTATCCATCAACTCACATGCACAATCCATACAAGTTATTCAAGGAACAAACCATATAAAGGTTTATCCTAAGAAAATATTAAAAAAATGAAAAATCGAAGCCCATTCTAGAACTAACTGCCAAGGATCGATCCCCAAATTGCTGGAAACAATAAAGGTAATAAACCAAAAAACGGATCCGATGAACTTAACAGAAAAGAAAACGGCCAATATCATATCAGAACGCGAAGAAAATCTCCACCATATATCTTCCAACGAATCAAGAAATCCGAAAGAAAATCACATTCGCATCAATATCATCTAGAAACATTCTGGAACACAAACATATATTATAAGCATGTATTAAGGAACAAAAAGAAGGAACTTTGAAACGGATTCCAGAGCTCAAATGGATCAAATCTTAACTCGAACGCAGATCAGATCCCTAAAAAACGGTCGGAGATCCCTTAAGACATGCCTCGATAATGGTGCTCTCTCGGATCTCGAAGCAAAAGAAAGAGGAGGACGAGAGAGGAGAAGCAGCGAAAGAGAAACCCTAGAAAGGAGATTTATAGCGAGACGGGGAGAGCGAGAAGGCGAAGGCAGCGGTTTGCATTCGCGCTTCTCTTTGCCATTCAAAGAACCATGCGGCAATTGGCGGTGGCACATATTCTTACCAAAAAAGAACTGGCGGTGGCACGTACCGACTCGCTCGTGGACAGGGGTTGTATCTTTCGCGCCAAAAAAGGATTCACCTTCCTTCGTTGGACTCTACCGTTGGATCGTGCAAGGGTCGCTTTCAACCGTGCGGCGGATTAATTAAACAGTTCGTAGTGCTTTGAGAGCTGCGTGAAGCGAGATTTAACAGTTGCGGTCGCGAAAGAGGATGAATCATTCTTTTGCGCGAAAGATACAACCCGAACCCTCATTCGGTTCGGGTAACGAAAAGAAACTGTAGGTCCCACCATGATATGTTGCTTGTAACGATTGGTTGGGATGGAGAGGACCCAACGGGATTTCTAAGCCACATGGGACGGCGACGATCGTTATTGGTTGCAAGCGATCGGACGGTTAGGATTAGCGGCACAGGATTTTGGGGGAGTGGTATTTAGCTGGAACGACGTCAGCCCTACAGGACGCGCTGTGATATTTCTGGATCCGTGCAGGGAGCGCTGGCAGCTGCCCCCCGGTTCCACCTCTTGCCATATCACGCCTATCTGTGCTGCTGCATTACAGGAGAGAAATGCTTTGGGTCGCCCATCGGTGCACACCATAAATTTTTGGGTTGGTTACTTTACTAATCGATTTCTGTGAATTGCACAAATCCTCCTCTGCATGATCCAAGGATCTTCTACCTGCATAAAATGAGTGCATTTTCGTGGTGTTACTCCATAACAAATGAATTTATACTTGTTGATCTAAATCACCGTTCCTCTCACAACATCCATTCAAAACTTTAATCAAGGAAGAAAAGTAGTTACCAAAAAAGAACCAAGGAATAAAAGTGTGTGTGTATATATATAAGAAAAAAAAAAAGAAGGTGTTTGCATGGGGGAGAAATTATTGTCTACACTGCATGCACCAATATGATGCATGCAGCCAATCACAACCGTTGATTTTGTAATGATGCATTGAGATATGTGTTTGATGAATAGAGCTTACAGGCATCAGCAGATCTTGTTAGCTGCATGCACGATCATATGGTGCACGTAGTGTAGACAATAATTTATCCACAAGTAGGTGATGATGTAGATAGCATGTACGGCTTTGTAATATTTTCCTTTGCTTTCTATGTATGTTTAAAAATGAAATGACGTGTGGACAAGAGTTGCATCAAAAACCTAATTAGAGAAAGCTATTGAGGATATCTTAATCATCCTTAATATGATCCTAACCACGGGTATTTGCCTAATTTATATGAACGGTTGAGATAAGATGGTAGCTATCAGGGAAAGGGCATCTAGTTTTGGCCCCTTTTTTCTGCATCTAGGATTATTTTCCCTCCTTCAATGATTGTTCTTTTTTTGTATTTTCTAGATATATATGTTGGCCCTAAAAAAATTAATGTATGAAATTGGAAAATATAATTGCTCCAAAGGAATATATCTTAAGAAATTTTGTTCATAATGACCCAACGTATCTCTTTGGGAGGATCTTATCCCTTCTTGATTTTATGTGCGTTATACAATTAAAAAATAGTTTCACTCCTGTGTAGAATATTATCAATTAGAGTTCAAGAGACTAACATATGCACACTATGGCAATTGATGTCATAAGTTATAACTTTTAAGTTCATCATCATAAAACCACCCATTCTTGATTATTTCAGACATGAATTTTGTAGGTTGCTACTGGATGGGATTTTTTTTTTTTGGTTAGAACTGGATGGGATTGGGATACTAAGTAGATGCAAAGAAACCTGGCTCATTCAAGAAAAAGTCCAAAATATAGCATGATCTATGATCCAACTGCAACCCAGTAAATAATCTAACGTCATGTTTCATTCATTTCGATTGCATACTGTTGGATTGGTTTGATCTCCAATTTTCCATAGGATAATTTCTGGGTTTTTCTTCAATAATTAAGTTATAACCAGAGTTAGCTAACAATTGATTATATTCATCATGATAGTTTGGGTTACTCATGAGTAATAACCTTTTGTTTGGTTGCACACTTAATTGCGTTTCTCGATCTTTGCTTTTTAATTCTTCAGATGCATGCTGATGTGCATCTATATAACATAGTTACTTAGGATACTCTTGCTGCTTCATTGAGCATAATGATCTCAAGCAAAAACCATACATCGTAACTTAAAAAGTGATAACTTCTGCAAGATGGTCTTATTGATACTGAGGATTATCAAACTAATGCAAGAGAAGTGTACATATGCAGGCCATTTTAGTCTAATTTTTTAACCTCTTGATTCACATGCAAATGAGTTTTGCTAAACCCCAATTCTTGTTTGATAAAATGTTATCAGGGTGATAGCTATGTCCCATTTTGATCATGGTGGCTGGCAAATGTAACAATAACCAACAAAGTAGCAATATTGGTGACTCCAAGCATAGCTCAATGCACACAATTTGAAAATCCTTCATGGCACTTTCACACTTAAAGCTCCTCAAATCTTATAGAAATCCTTTTGAAGATTGCTATCACTTACACTTGAAGCCCACATCTTGAAAAAACAAGATATGCCATAAAACAAATGTTTATCATATGATCAGAAACATAAACAAATCTTCATATTTTCAATCTTAGAAATAGACATACAAGACATTTTCTCACTCGAAAGCATAACCAATGAGGGATGGTAGCCAAAAAATACTACTTCCATCTAGGTTTGTAAACATCGGTGCCACTTACCCAAAAACTTGTGATGCCTAATATACATAATAATCAATCACCAAGTCCAACTTTTGCTTGATCCTATTTCATGATTTCGAACCCAAGTCACACTTCATGTTAAAATCTATCCATATTTTGCCGTCAAAAAGCAAGACCAATGCATCTTAACATACTGTCCCAACAATCATTTAGGTCTATAAATTAGAGCTTCCACAGCACAATAAATATCCTATTAAGCATGACATAGTTTAATAAGAACATGGTTGTTGGGGTTGGTACGTCACTCACGCCGAAGACACGTGCCAGGGAATGTTCCTTGACGAAGTATGCCGGGTCATCGCCACAACACTAATTAGAGATAAATGAGTACAATTTCAGTGATAGATATGTCATCCAAAATTATGAAGAAGTTACGTTGAAGGATCATTTAGTACATAATGAAGCAGTGGAAGATCTCACTTCAAGCCTTACCAATCATCTCTCTCAGGCCGATCCTTCCAAATAAAGCTTCTTGGTGGAAAGCCCTATCGATCTTGACTTCAACCTCCAACCTTAGATTTGGCCACTGTTTGATCGCTAATCTAGGCTTTGGCCGCCAATTTTAGCTCCGCACCCGAATGCTTAGCCATTGACATCAGAGTGAGCCCCAGACATTAGACGTCGATCCAAAAAAGATCCTGAGCCCAGCATCATCTTTGACCGAGGGATCCCCTGCCGATCTTTGTCCTTAGCTGCAGACTGCATCTCCTTCAATTATCATTGGCTACCACGTTAGGAAGAGTCAACCAACATGTGGTTACATCAAGTCACATCAGTCCATGTGGGACCATACCACTCCAATGACTAACTGCGCATCAGATAAGATCACGTCAAATCAAGCTATCTCTGAGAATGGCCGACTGTGCGCTGGACAAGATGACGTCCGCCACCAAAATCCAAATTGGGAGGAATTATTATGTGGACTGTGCCCAGGTAGACCACTCAAACCTCACGATGGATCACACGCTACAGTAACCCTTGTATTTCATAAATCCGAACATCATGAGTGGTATGGATGGAGAGGCCAGAAGGGTCTCCCATCATATTCTTCTTATGGCTCTCGCCTCCCTATAAATAGAGATAAAAAGGGACCCTTTAAGTACGCATACTTGCCCTCCTAACCCTCTCGCACTCCTTCTCTCCTATTCCAGTTTTTTGACTTGACCGTCGAAGGATTTCTGTCGGAGCCAACTCCGATCGGGACTTATTTTGCAGGTCTCACTGTGCCGATGACTCATAGTCAACTCCAACTACTCCGATCAGAGTCAGAAATCTATAGTAATAGATTGGCACTAGAGGAAGAATGTTACCCACTTTTGAGAAGGAATGAGAGGTCCACACCATGACGCTACACAAAGAAGCATCCTCCCATCATTCCAACACCATCAACTCCGAGCCAGTGGAGAATTTTATCAATCAGCAAGCTCAGGTGCCGCCATCTTCAGAGGCTCCATCCTAGTCAGGAATGGTGGTCAACATGGAGTAGTTCAACTTGCTAGTCTAGTAGGTCCAGAATTTGACTGTTGTTATTCAAATCATGCAACAAAGCAATCCTGCACCACTGACCATTCCACTATCAGAGCAACTTTAGATCTCCTCACAAGGTCTTGAGTTGGGGGGATAGACTCGACAAAGCCATCCTCTGTTGGGATTTCATAGTTCATGCATGTAAAAATTTTGAAACGAGTACGCAGTAAAATTTTAAAGATTCAGATTAAATCTAATTTAATCTAAGCATGCATAAGATCAAATCTTAAAATTATAAAATAAAATCGACATATGTGTGATAGGATTCAGATATAGAAATCAAATAGAAAAAAATAAATAGAGAAGATCTAATCTTCATACTTTGGCTCGGGTCGATCTACACTACGAACTGATAATCATAGATATCTTTCAAAGGTTCTTTGAAACTGCACAAGTATCCGTCCTTTACAGATATCCACACGAGACTTTGATTCGATCAAAAATTTTTTGATCTTACCGGAGTACTAGATCCTTTGTAGATATCGCATCTTGACAGTTGAAAACTCTTCTTTTCTCTCAAGACATTCTTTGAAAAGAAGAAGAAAATAGAAAGATGATGACCTGTATGCTAGAGATCATGAGAAGAACCATTTCTTCTCTTTTCTTTCTAAAACTCATGCACCAAATCTCTATGCTAGAGATGTAAGAATATTTGTTCAACTCTTGAACAAAGAGAAGAGAAAATTTTATATCCAAACTTGAACAAAAGAGGAAGAGAAGAGGCCCTAACAACCAACCTTTGGTTGTTGGTAAGAAAGAAAGGATAGGAACCAAACCTCACGCCCTCCCTTCATGCCGTGCACTCCCCTTTTTTTTTTCCTCTATTTCTCTCTCGCACCTCCTCTTATTTTTTTTAGCATCTAAAACTGATCTCATCAGCCCATAATGCCGCCTCATATGTCTCATGTTTAAATAGGAAGAGGAGATAGAGTTTAGGTAGGAGATAAGAGTCCTTATATCCTAGGACTCTTGCATATATGCCGCCCACCTCCTTAATTTTTGTGTGCCCACAAAACTCACGAAGAAAAGGAGATGTTCATGAATTCTTACATGCACAAGGGAGAGGGGCGTGGGGAACATATGGTGTCCAAAATCCAAGTATGCGTGGGACTAGATGGCGCATGAGAGGAGGGAGAGTTCTAATACTTTAAGACTCTTCTTTAGATGGCTGATTTAAACCCAATAAAATTCTAACCAATTCTAATCATATTAGGAATTGATTAGACCCAAATAGATTGAAATCTTAATCTGATTAGGAGCCCAAACTATTTAGATTAAAATCTAATCCAATTAAAAATTAGAGATCACCTAATTAGAAAGGAGTTCTAGTTCTTTTGGACTCTTTCTTAGTGTTTGAGGCAAAATCAATTTAATCCTAATCTAATTAGGATTTAGTGTACCTATGAAGAGGAGAATTTTAGTCTAAATAGAACCTAATATTTTAGTTAGATCCTAATCTAATTAGGAATTAAGTCAAATCCAAATCCTAATCAGACAAGAAATTATTCTTCCATGCAATTTCATTATCTCATAACCCAATTAGGCTTAATCAAATCAAATCCATATCAAGTCAAATTAAATCTAATTTAATTAGACTTGATGCAAGCCTCATTGCTCAATCAAATTGAGCCAATTAGCGATCTTATTGCTAATTAATCCTCCTATAACTTACTAACTCTTTAGTGAGTTACTTATTTGTAATTTTTGCATTAGATTAATCATCAATCAAATTGATAATTAAATCCTATTACGATCCATAATTACAATTCAACCATCTGATCAGTTAAAAATCTTTTTGTGTGTGACCCCATAAGTTCTATTCTGTCTGATAATGAGATATATTGTGATCTCTATCACAATATCATCAAAACTCCTTTCAATGGGTTGGAACCATTCCAACTCTATCCATCAAAGATCATCGATCATCGAGATGATACTCATGAAGCGAAAATTTAGTGCAGGGGCAAAA
>KE505610.1:149517-170041 GCA_000441515.1 Elaeis oleifera | reverse complement strand
TGAAAAGAATCTTTTCTTCTCTTTTTTTTCTTAAAATTCATGCATCAAATCTCTACACTAGAGATGTAAGAATATTTGTCCAACTCTTGGACAAAGAGGAGAGAAAATTTTATATCCAAACTTGGACAAAAGAAGGAGAGAAGAGGTCCTAACAACCAACCTTTGGTTGTTGGTAAGAAAGAAAGCGTAGGAACCAAACCTCACGCCCTCCCTTCATACCGTGCGCTCCCTTTTTTTTCTCTATTTCTCTCACGCACCTCCTCTTATTTTTTTGACATCCAAAACTGATCTTATCAGCCCATAATGCCACCTCATATGTCCCATGTTTAAATAGGAAGAGGAGATAGAGTTTAGGTAGGAGATAAGAGTCCTTGTATCCTAGGACTGTTGCATATATGCTGCCCACCTCCCTAATTTTGTGCACCCACAAAACTCATGGAGAAAAGGAGATGTTTCATGAATTCTTACATGCACAAAGGAGAGGGGCGTGGGGAATATATGGCATCCAAAATCCAAGTATGCGTGGGACTAGGTGGCGCATAAGAGGAGGGAGAGTTCTAACATTTTAGGACTCTTCTTTAGATGGCTGATTTAAACTCAATAAAACTCTAACCAATTCTAATCATATTAGGAATTGATTAGACCAATAGATTGGTATCTTAATTGATTAGAAGTTCAAACTATTTAGATTAAAATCTAATCCAATTAGGAATTAGAAGTCACCTAATTAGAGAAGGAGTCCTAGTCCTTTTGGACTCTTTCTTGGTGCTTGAGTCAAACTCAATTTAATCCTAATTTAATTAGAATTTAGTGCACCTATGAAGAGAAAATTTTTAATCCAAATAAAATCCAAATATTCTTAGTTAGATCCTAGTCTAATTAGAATTAAGTCAAACCCAAATCTTAATCAGACAAGAATTATTCTTTCATGCAATTTGGTTATCTCATAACCTAATTAGGCTTGATCAAATCAAATTCATATCAAGTCTAATTAAATCTAATTTAATTAGACTTGATGCAAGCCCTGTTGCTCAATCAAATTGAGCCAATTAGCAATCCTATTGCTAAGTAATCCTCCTATAACTCACTAACTTTTTAGCGAGTTACTTATTTATAATTTTGTATTGGATTAATTATCAATCAAATAGATAATTAAATCCTATCATGATTTATAATTACAATTCAACCATCTAATCAGTTAAAAGTTCTTTGTGTGTGATCCCATAGGTTCTATTCTGTCTGGTAGTGAGATATATTGTGATCTCTATCACAATATCATCAAAACTCCTTTCAATGGGTTAGAACCATTCCAACTTTGTCTATCAAAGATCATCGATCATTAAGATGATACTCGTGGATCTCACAATCCACCAGTGACACCTAGAAGTATGTAGTGACAATCCAGCAGAATAAAGGTGATGAAGTTCTAGATGTAGTTAACATATGATACAGTCTCTCTATCGTGAGTACTAACCAAATGGCAGATCATGGATAAATCGTCAAAATTCATTATCGATCATATGATAGATTCAATTAGCTCAAGTCCATATATGATTATCATGAAAACTCTTTTTCATTAATCACGCTGCTATGGCCATAGATTTAAAGACTCAGCTTCTTAAATCTCATAGGACTACTCCTTTCTACTAGAGTCGATAGATTCTATCTAGGTACACACTCTACTCCTACAGTAGACCAACTGCCACCAACATCTACTATAAAGACTCATTGAGTCAATATTTATGTATAGTCAAACTCCAGCAGCCTCATTGCGAGCAGCTGTAGCATCGCAGGTCAAAAGACCAGTCATACTACTGCAGCATCGAGAAAGTCACTAATGAGTGAGCAGACATCCATGTGACTTCTCGTGTTGGTCACGCTCTGTGCTAGTTATTCTCTAACAACCACCTGCACTCTCACTCTAGTATCACTACACTGCAGACTCAAGACTCATCTGTCTGAAGGAAGCATTCCATGCACTGATCTATCTAGATCAATCATCATTCCCATGATGATCCTATGATCAAGAGCAATTTAGGAATTAACTATCAATGACATATATCTCAAATTCTCAACTCTTTGAAAATATATGTCATCATCTTGTTAATCCATTAGATGATTCATGGACACATAAAATATGAATGATAATATAAGTGCCCTTTAAGTACAAAATCATGTCCTAGTAATATGATATGCGTCAGTCAAGATTGACTTTTAGGACATACATCCAACATCCTTGGGTACCAGAGTGTAAGATGCGGTGATTCTGAAGTCCTTGCTCTGAACATGACTCCACCCCAGGTTGATCCCACTCACCATATTCAGAAGCTTGTACTGCTCGAGATGCAAAAATTGACCATAGACTTTGGGAGATGAATTAGCAGATTGAAGCCTTTTGTAATCAGGCCTTGATGCGGGATGATGGCTACAACACTGATCTATTATTTAGCACCTATATCATGCAGGAATCGCTCCTCAATCACTTCAAGATGCCGCAACTGAAGAGCTATGATGGGATCATCGATCCTATAGATCACTTGAAGAGCTTCAAAGCTGTGATGCTTCTCTATGGAGCCACCGATACTATCTTGTGCAGAGCCTTCCTATCCACTCTAAAGGATGCGGCTCGACACTGGTATTTGAGGTTGAAGCTCAGAACCATCCACTAATTTGACCACATAAGTCACTTATTCATGACTCATTTCATCAACAACAGTAGGCAGTGTAAGGGATCGGATTCACTAATCAATATCAAGCAGAAAGAAGGAGAATCACTCTGATCCTATCTTGATCGTTTCAACGTGGCTATCTTGAAAGTTCATGACCTAGATCAGTCAGTCGCAATGATCACCTTGAAGGGTAGATTTTTGAAGAATGGTCTTTGATACTTGTCGAAGAAGACCTACCCCCACCACTTCACAAAGATGTTGGCTTGGGCAAAAAAGTATGCTCGAACGGATGAAGCCTTCGAAAATGAGCTTCCAATGAGTGCGGACGATGAAGAAAGAAGAAGAAGCGGTCTAGGAGTCACTGCTAAAGAAAACATGGAAAGAATCGATAGCATTCCTGGTCTCTACCCAAACATCGGAGGTCCCAAACCCTCCATGGAACTACCGGTAGAGGAGCCCCATCAGAGGAGGGCAACATGCATCTCCACCAAGGAGATTCACGAACTACACTCCACTACACACTCTCCGAACTCAAGTGCTGATGGAGATAAAGAACAACCATCTAGGATAAAAAAGATGAAGGCAAAGTCGGGTCAGCATAATTTAAACAAGTACTATCTCGATCATCACGACCACGACCATGACATAGAGAAATGCATTCAACTCTGAGATAAGATTGAAGAATTCATCCATCGTGGGCACCTAAATTGGTTCATTAGGCACCGGCAGGAGCAACGCAATGAGTGACAAAGGGAGCCCCAATAACCAAAATAATGGTAGAGAGAGCCCTCTGAAGATAGACCCCCAACCGAAGTCATTAACATCATTATCGAGGGGCATCGTGCTAATGAAGCAAGAAGGGCTACCGAACCTTCCAAGAGATGGAGAACTAAAGAGCCCATTATTGTCACTAAAGATGATGCTCAAGGAGTTCAGTTCCTGTACAATGATGTGGTGTTGTATCTCTTAACATAAATAACTATGATGTACACCACATATTAGTTGATAATGAAAGTTCGACTGATATATTATTTGATGATGCTTTTTCCAAAATGGACATACCTCCTGAGCCGCTAGGTGACTTGACTCCTTCTTTGTGGAGTTCATCGGTGATGTAGTACCTATCGAAGGGGTGATTACCCTATCGGTAATCATTGGGCGAGCTCCCTGATGATCCATGGCTCAGATTGACTTTCTTATAGTTTGGGCACCATCAACCTACAATGCCATCATTGGATGTCCCAGACTTAATGCCCTTCGAGCTGTGGTATCCACATACCAATTGAAGATGAAGTTTTCAATCGAGTTCGATGTTGGTGAGGTTCGGAGGGATCAGGTCCTGGCCTGAAAGTGCCTTATAAGAAAAATTTGTCTGATCGCATCGACTGTCAGAAAATAGAATAGATTAGCAATTAAAATTTTATAATGTTTATAAATTTTTATCTTGATTTGCAGCTGAAAAGAATAAGGTTGAAGAAACTCCTCGATCAATATGCTTCGCGAGAACCAGATGTGCGGATCTTCTACTTCGTGTGCACACCAAACTTTATAGAAGAGAGGGATGAACGTCTTCTTCAGAGAGGAAAGAGAAGAATACTTGAGATTTGATCTCAAACCCTTGAAACAGCCCACACACCACCATAAAGGGAGGGAGGATGCTAAGAGGAGAGAGACGCCCAGTGCTAGGTGACGCCTAAGAGAGAGGGGACGCCCGCACCAAAGGATCTCCACGTCAAGTCTAGGATTGATTTTTGTTCTCTTCTCCCACCCCTTCTTATATAGATAAGAGGTTCTACATCAAATCAAACTCCTTTGGATGCTAGAAAAAGAACTCTCCATATTTGAATCAAATCCAAAGTCCCTAAAGCACAAAAAATCCTAATCCAAGTAGAAGAGGTGCCTCCCTTCATTATGGCGCATGCCCAAGGGGAGGGGCTATTTCTAGCCCTTTCCAACCACCTAGGTCGGCCCATAAGGAGAGAAAATGCTTAAGAAAAATGGCTAAATACATCAAATCAGATTTGGTTCAGATTTGAATCAATTTGAATCCAATTCGAATCTGATTCGAATCAATTTCGAAAAGGCTACTAATCCTAATTCAATTAGAATTTTTGTCCAAATCCAACTTAATAAATTAACCCAATCAAGCTTTAATAAAATTAAGTCCAATTAGATTAGATCTAATCTAAAGAATTAAGATTCAATCGAATCTCTCATAATTGCTAAGATCATTGATTTGATTTAATTCATCCCCAGAATCAAACTCATACCTCATATGCAGTGCTAGCTGAACATAGTCAGTGTGTAATTTCGTATAACCTACAACTTAATTCTTAATTAAGTCAATATATATGTTCAATCAAGTCTTATACTTTCAAATTGAACATATAAATATTCAATCAATTTTTTTATATTGTTTGACTTTTGTGCACGACTTCATAGGTTTGAATACTAAGTTGGTAGCATAGAAACTCCTTCTTATACTAATCAAAATGACCATCTAACAATGATATCCGACGTCTGGATAGTCGAATATTTATAAAATAATATTCAAAAATCTTGATATATGGTTACCACATAATTCATTCCTTTGATCCTAATACTCAAGATGATCTAGGATTTAACTGTCAACCCTGAAACAGTCATCTATATCATATTTCAACCTTTCAAATCCATCATATGGATTATTCTAGCCAAAATTTTATAAAATTGAAATACAGTGATGCATTAACTCTTATAATTTGGAGGGATCAATCTCATCTTGATCCATACACAGATTTTGCAAATACTTGACTGTACCCAATAGCCTTCCATCACTGCATTAGAAATACAAGTAGTCTAGTATCTAAGTACAATGAGTTGCTTGTAAGTCATTATGATGATTTTAGGTCTGAGGGACACTTATGTCCATATGTTTCGCGAGCTACTCTTGATAGCAGAGCGCTCAGTGGGTGAGTCAGTTGTTCAATGATGATATACTCCTATATCTCACCTGTATGCGATACCAGTATCTCTACCTTCTTGGTTACGAGAACAACCAACCTATATGGCACACAATGACCTATACTTGATAAACATCATCGTCCTATAATGACGTATCATTTGATCATAAACATATTTAAGAATTATTCGATAAATTCTTCTTTATCGATCATAATATTGTTCTAAGAACTTCATCACAACACAAAAATTCCAATAATGAATATGTATACATTGTGATAAAAAAGTCAAAATAATTTTATTCATTGATCAATAATTCATATATAAATTTAATTATTTACAATAAGCCAATTGACTTTAGGACATAATTTTAATAACTCCCACTTAGACTAAAGTCAATCAGAGGAGTATCTTATACCCATCTTCCACTTATGATTATCGAATTCTTTGATCCCAAGAGCTTTAGTGAAGGGTCGGTCAGGTTTCTTTTCATCAATCTTTTTCAGATCGGCATCACCTCGATCCACAATTTCACGAGCAAGATGATAGCGATGCAGAATGTGTTTGGTTCTGTGGTGCGACTTGGGCTCCTTTGCTTGTGCAATGGCTCTAGCACTATCATAATATAGTAAAATTGGACCATCAAAAGAAGGAACCACTCCAAGTTCAGTGATGAACTTCTTCAATCAAACAATCTTTTTTGCAGCATCAGATATCGCAACATATTCCACTTCACATATTAAGTCAGCCACCGTATGTTGCTTGAAACTCTTTCAGTAAATTGCTCCTCTGTTTATGGTGAACACATAGTCCGATATATTTTATTGTCATCATGATCTGACTAAAATTAAATCAGTATATTCTATAAGTTTCAAGTTAGTATCTCTATAGATAAGCCATTGGCCCTTAGTATTTCTCAAATACTTAAGGATTGTTTGCAAACCTTCCAATGGTTCTCTTTCGGATCAGACTGGTATCTACTCACTACTCCTAGTGAATAGACTATATTCGGTCTCATACATGTTATGATGTTCATGATAGATCTCACTATCGAAGCATATAGGATTCTACTCATATACTCTCTCTTCTGAAGAGTTGTCGGATAATCCTTCTTAGAGAGAGAAATTTCTTGATCTATCAGTAAGTAGTCCTTTTTAAAATTCTCCATGCTGAACCATTTCAGTATAGTATCGATGTACATGGATTGGGACAATCCAAGTAACTTTCTAGATCTCTCTCTATAGATTTTCATTCCTAAAATGTAGGATACTTCTTCCAAATCCTTCATGAAGAACTATGATGATAGCTACAGCTTTACACTTTGCAAAACTAAATATTATTTTCTATTAATAGTATGTCATCTATATACAATATAAAAAAATGACTATAAAATCGTTAGCCCATTGTAGATGTAAGGTTCTTCTCCGTTCCTAACGAAGTCATATGCTTTAATCATCTTATCAAAATGCATGTTCCAACTCCTAAGCATTTGCTTCGTCCATAGATAGACCTATTTAGCTTGTATACTTGAGATTCATCTGAGGATGTGAACCCTTCAGGCTGTATCATATACACCTCTTCTTCCAGCTTTTCGTTAAGGAAGACGATTTTGATATCCATTTGCTAGATCTCAAAATCTAAGTGGTCCGCTATTGCAAGAATAATCCGGATGGACTTGAGTATTGCCACAAGAGAGAACATCTCATCATATTTAATACTATAATGCTGATGGTATCCCTTAGCAACTAGACGGGCTTTATAGATCTCTATCTTTTCGTCTGCTTCTCTTTTCTCTTAAAAATTCATTTACACCCTCTGGGTTTAATCCCTTCAGATGGATCAATCAATGTCCATATACCATTGATCTCCATAAACTCCATCTCATATTTTATGGCATCAAACTATTCTAGGAGTCGGATCTTTGCATAGCATCCATATAGGTGATAGATTCTCGTCGTTCTCATCTAGTTCGATAAGATCACCATTCTGGATTAAAAAATCGTAGTATCTATCTGGCTGACGTAGTACTCTACCGGATCTTCTTAATGGCATCTCTACAGACTCTGAATTTGATTCTCCAATCAAATCTGATTCTGTATTTGTCGGTATTTCTATCTCACAAACTTCACTTAGTCTGATTTTAGTGGCATTAGTTTCTTCTCCAAGGAACTTCTTTCTAAAAGACTGTCCTGTTATTGATAAACACCTTTTATTCTTCAACAAGATAGAAGTAGTACTTTTTAGAATTTTTAGATATCCTACAATAAGTATTTATCAGAGCTAGGTCCAAGCTTGTCTGTCTTTAAATACTTTATATAAGTCGAACATCTCCAAATCTTAAGATGTGAGAGCACCGGCTTACGTCCTGAACATATCTCATATGGTATTTATTTACAAACTTGCTCGGGATCTTATTAAGTATATAGCAGGCAGTTTCAAGAGCATATCCCTAAAAGAAGATTGGCAAAGTCATAAAGTCCATCATGGATCGAACCATATCTATCAGTGTTCGATTCTTCCTTTCGACATCCCATTATATTGTGGTGTTTCAAGAGGAGTCCATTATGAGAGAATTTCATTCTCTTTTAGATATGTCAGAAAATCACTGGTGAGATATTCACCTCTTCGATCTGATCGAAGAGTTTTAATATTCTTCTCAGTCTGTTTTTCTACTTCACTACAGAATAGTTTGAACATTTCAAATAATTTAGATTTATGCTTCACAAGGTAAATGTACCCATACCTCGATAGTATCGTCAATAAATATAATAAATAATAATATCTTCCTCTGACGTCTGTGTTCATAGATCCACATACATCACTATGTTCTAGGCTTAGAACATCACTGGCTCGCTCACCTTTTTTCTTAAAAAGTGATTTGGTCATCTTACGAAGTAGACAGGATTCACAGATCAATAACAATTTATAATTATTAATTTTAAAGAATTTTTCTTGATTAATCTATCTATCCTGTTTTTATTCACATGACATAGCCTATGATGCTAAAGGTAGGTATCGCTGACATTATCTATCTTAGGGCATTTGTTCGATATGTACATTACATCAACAGACTGTGATAATAAGTATGTGCAATGTTTTAATTATCCTCACATGATTTTAGTATCATTCATAATAATATCATAAAATTATTCTTTATTAAAAGTTAAAATTAAGTTTGGCTAAAAGACCTATAGAGATAATATTCATCAGAAAGGAAGGACAATAATGATACTCATCTAACATGACACTACTAGACTCAAAACAAGCTATATAGTTCCTAAAGCTAGAACTGAAATAAGGCTTCCATCTCCAACATTCAAAAATCGCCCGTCTTTTGTAAATTTTCTACTGACCTATAGTTTCTGTAACGAATTACAAATATTAATCGGACTTTCGATATCCAATACCTAGGTAGTAGTATCATATATGAAGAAATTACAAAGAGTTATCATATAAGTACCTTATGAAGCAACTGATTATTTATCTCTCTTGTTTCTTGACCTATTTGGGTTAAGAAAAGCAATATATGCAGGATAGTTCCTCTTTCAATGATCCAGTTTCTTACAGAAGAAATATTCTGTCTGACTCTTATCGACTTTTAACTTTTTATCCTGCTTCGGCTTTGGATCGGCAGCATGAACTTTTGCACCTTCTTTTTTTTCTTCTCTTAGAGGAATGATGACCTACAGATGATCCTCCCATGACATACACCGGATCCTTCTGGAGCTAATGGTCCTTCTCGAATGTCTGCAGCAACCCTAACAAATCATAGTAGTTTACTGCAGGCTTGGTCATTCTATAATAACTCAAGAAGGGTAGGTAAGACTTCAGTAGTGAGTTTAGAATAGCATCCTTGCCCAACTACTCATGTAACGAAAAATCAAGTTTGCTCAAGCATTCAATCTGCTCGATTATGTACAATACATGATCTGTGATTGACGCTCCTTCTCGCATATGGGCATTGAACATTGTGCAAGAGGTCTTATGTCTTTCAGCATCTTCAGGAGTGCTGAAGGACTCATTCAACAATTGAATTATTTTCTCGGATTATGTATTCTCAAACTTACGATTAAGTTCATCATTTATAGCTGCCCTCATGACGCAATGCACTGTCGTGCGATCATTGAGCCACTTTATATAAGTGTCTGTCGCAGCAAAGGGTGCGTTGGTAGCAGGTTCATCGGGTGCGGGATCTATAAGCACGTACAGGATCTTTTTATACTCCAAGACGATCTTTAGCTTTCGATATCAGTAATCAAAATTTGGTTCGATAAATTTGTCACTGTCCAACAGTGATTGGAGCGATAAGGTGTTGGCAATTACTGAAAAAAAATCAAAAGCCTATTAGTATGTGAATCATTTTAATCCTAAAGATATGAACTTTAGTCTAAAGATTCTCCTACTATTTTATACGAATTGATAGCCTCTACCTTCAATTCGAAGAATTATATTAATCTCTTAGCGGGTACTAGAATCCACACAGACTGTATCTGGGTCCGTGTGTATTTCAACCAACCCTAGTGCATCCATGGGTAGATTTTTAACCAATTATTCATCAAATAATTTTAGTAATTAGGTTTTATCCCAGGCATTTCTTCAGCAGGTGTGTGGCATCTCCACTGAAAATCCTAGTTAGGTCTAACCATTAACATGACTACACTAAGTATATCCAACAAACGAATGTTCAGATCTGAGTGTGGCTCGACCAACCTGATCATTAATCAAAAAAGTACAACAAGGTGGTCATATGATGAATAATAATTTCAATACCTAACAGATACCAAGTTTGTGGCGCCTCCAATATCTATTTAGAATATTGAACGCATTATCACGCACCTTAATGGGATACTATGAACTAGTTATCCCCATAACTGTATCATTTTAAGGACCTAATAATTTAAAATATTTGATTTGATGATTTGAGAATAAAAGAAGAGATTAACTTGTGAGTCATAAATCCTCCCATTGACTTCATCAAGTCATGAAGAGGACTAGATACAAGTTGGTCTAAAGACACTTAAATCAATCACATTGATTTATCTTAATGGCATGGGTCAGCTCGAATCAATCAGTGACCTAATCAAAATATGATCTGTCGAATTGATTAGGTAAGTGAGATCGATGGGAGAGTCTGCCTCGGCTTACCTTAGACACCATCGAAATGACCTGATAAACGGACTATCAATTAAAACCACCGATCAAATTGCCATGCAATATTATCAAACTTACCTTAGACATCAATTGGTGGATTAGTTTCAATTCAGTCAGCCAAAGAACTCGGACTAAACCTTTGAGCCACGATCATGGTCCAATTGATATGGTAAAAAATATGGACTTGATCAAGCTACAACTATTGAGGTTGATCTAAAAAAATTCGAACCTAATCTAATTCAACATTTGATTAGACATAATAAGTTCTTTAATTGATCCATATTTATTCTAATCCTAGGTCTAACTCAGTTAGATGATCTGATTCATACTAACCCATTGCCTATTGATTTATGAGGTATCTTAAGATCTTCAATTCTTAAATCTAGATCCTTTTAAAAACTTCATTTCAAATTAAGTGTGTGAAACATACATTTCAGTTTGTTGAACTATTCTACTAGGGTTTCATATGAAGCATACCATATGTTTCAAATCAAAATCTAATTTTAAATTCTATGTTTAATAATTAAATATGTATCAATTTCATGTATACATCATATGTATCATAGAAAATTCAAATTTCTATATCATATGCAACATACAATTCAGATCATAAATTAATTTTATATCTAAATTTATTTACTAAAATTATAATTAATCATAAATTACTTTAGATCTAATTTAAATATATTCATAATCAAAGTAATTTATTTTTTTTTGCTGTTATTCATTATGAGACTTGATCAAAATGGCATCCCTACACATCATAAAAGCACCTCATCGAATAGGAAGAGAGAATTTTTAAATCTTACTTACTTTTATGACTGGATGGCCAAGTAATCTTCTTAATTTGAGTATTGAACTACTAAGATCAGAAATCTAATTTCAAAAACTAATTACATGAACATATAAATTGTCATACAATCCATGCGTGCACATGATCATACAAATATGATGTGCATCTAATCATATTAGATCAACGCATAAGTTTATTTCAAATATGAATCTATTTTTATACAGCATATAAAATAATTAATTTAGATATAAATAATATAAAAATTAATTTAAATATATGTATGATTGTATAGAAAAAATTTGATTAGAGATGTGATCAAACATGTATCGATATTATGCTGAAATCAGATCTAAAACTTAGTCAAATAAACTCAGATCTGAGTTTGATTCAAACATCAATTCTCTAATTAAATTACATCAAAAAAATTGATCAAAACAAATCTAAATCCATGCATAATTAGGTATTAAATCAGCATAAAAATCTGCATAGAAAATTCTGCTAAAACATATTTTCAGCAGTCTGAATTTAAGGGCTGATTTTGATTCGATACTCTAATCAAAATTAAATAAAAATATATAGAAGATATTAGAAGAGACCAAGTTTAATCATATTAAAAATTTGGTTCAAAATCAGATCAGAAAAAATAAAAAATTCTAAAATTTGACTATACGATCATAACATATAGGCCTGGCTCTGATACCAATTGAAGAAAAATTTATCCGATCGCATCAGATGCTAGAAAAGTAGAATAGATTAACAATTAAATTTTATAATATTTATAAATTCTTATCTTGATTCACAGTGAAAAAGAATCAAAATTGAAAAAGCTCCTCGATCAAAATACTTTGCGAGATCCGAATGCGCGGATCCTTTACTTCGCATGCATGCCAAACTCTATAGAAGAGAGGGATAAACATCTTCTTCAGAGAGGAAGAAGAAAATACTTGAGATTTGATCTCAAGCCCTTGGAACAGCCCACACACCACCATAAAGGGAGGAGGACGCCAAGAGGAGAGAGACGCCTAGTGCTAGGTGACGCCCAAGAGAGAGAGGATGCCCACACTAAAGGATCTGCACGCCAAGCCTTGGATTGATTTTTATTTTCTTCTCGCACCCCTCTTTATATAGGCAAAAGGTCATAGATCAAATCAAACTCCTTTGGGTGCTAGAAAAAAGATTCTCTATGTTTGAATCAAATTCAAACTCCCTAAAGCATAAGGAATCCTAATCCAAGTAGGAGAGGTGCCTCCATTATGATGCATGCCCAAGGGGAGGGACTATTTTCAGCCCCTTCCAACCACCTAGGTCGGTCCATAAGGAGAGAGAATATTTGAAAAAAGTGGCTAAGTACATCAAATCAGATTTGATTCAGATTTGGATCAATTTTAATCCAATTTAAATCCGATTCGAATCAATTTCGAAAATGATGTTGATTCTAATCCAATTAAGATTCTTGTCCAAGTCTAACTTGATAAATTAACCCAATCAAGTCTTAATAAAATTAAGTCCAATTAGATTAGATCTGATCTAAAGTGACTCAATTGAATCTCTCATAATTGTTTGGATCATTGATTTAATTTAATTCATCCTCGAAATCAAACCCGCACCTCATGCATAGTGCTAGCTGAACATAGTCAGTGTTTAATTCTGTATGTCCACAACTTAATTCTTAATTAAGTGAATCTATATGTTCAATCAAGTCTCATACTTTCAAATTGAACACATAAATATTCGATCAATTTTTTTTACATTGTTTGACTTTTGTATGTGACTTCATAGGTTCGAACACTAAGCCGGTGTATAGAAACTCCTTCCTATACTAATCGAAGTGATTATCTAGTAATGATATCCAACATCCAGATAGATCAAATATTTACAAAATAATATTCAAGAACCTGGATATATGGTTACTGCATAATTCATCTCTTTGATCCTAATTCTCAAGGTGACTTAAGATTTAACTGTCAATCTTGAAACAGTCATCTACATCATATTTCAACCTTTAAAATCCATCACATGGATTATCCTGATCAAAATTTTACTAATTTAAAATATAGTGATCCATTAGCTTCTATAATTCGGAGGGATCAATCCTATCTTGATTCACACAAAGATTTCATAAGTACTTGATTATACCCAGTAGCTTTCCGTCACTGTATTAGAAATGCAGGTAGTCTGATATCTAAGCACAGTGAGTTGCTTGCAAGTCACTATGGTGATTTCAGATTTGAAAGATACTTATGCCCATACATTTTGCGAGCTGCTTTTGATAGCAGAGTGCTCAGCAGGTGAGTCACTTGTTCAGTGATGATGTACTTCTACATCTTATTTGTATGCTATATCAGTGTCTCCATACTCTTTGGTTATGAGGACAACCAATTTATATGGCATACAACGACTTACACTTAACAAATATCATCATTCTATTAATGACGTATCATTTGGTCGCGAACATATTTTAAAATTATTTGATAAATCTTCTTTATCGATCATAATATAGTTCTAAGGACTTCATCACAACACAAGAGTTCTAATAACGAAGATGTACATCTTGTGATAAAAGATAAATAATTTTATTCATCGATCAATAATTCATATACAAATCTAATTATTTACAATAAGCTAATTGACTTTAGGATATAATTTCCAACACCCTAGTCCGACAATGTTACACCATCATGCTCCATGAAGCCAAGCCCTCTAAAGTATAATCGATCAATGGACTAGACACCCACGATAAATTGATTGAAGAATCTGAAGAATCGATGGAAGACCTCGAGACAATCCCATTGAATGATGGGAATAAGGAGCATGCAGTCCAAATCAGATCAAACCTGGATCAGATAACAAAAAAATATCTCGTTTTCTTTTTATAGAAAAATGCAAACATATTCGTTTGGATCCTAGCCGATATGTCAAGTATTGATCCAGTGATGATGACATATCGATGCAGTGTTAAACCAACTTATTGGTCCATCACATAGAAAAAGAGAAGCTTCACACCCAAGCGGCAAAAGGTGATAGCTGAAAAAATGGACAAATTGCTCAACGCCGACTTCATCCAAAAAATAACTTACCCAGACTATGTTGCAAATGTGGTCCTTATAAAAAAGATGAATGGCAAGTGACAGATTTGCATTGACTTCATCAATTTGAACAAAACGTGCTCGAAGGACAACTATCCGCTACCTCTAATTGATCAATTGGTGGATGCAATTTCGAGACACAAACTCATTATCTTCATGGATGCATTCTCTGAATATAATCAAATCTAAATGGCACCAGAAGATGAGGAGAAAACTATCTTTATTATTGATCAAGGTCTCTTTTGTTACAGGGTTATGCATTTTGGCCTAAGAATGTAGGTGTAACTTATCAACGTCTCGTGAATAAAATCTTTAAGGATGAGATCAGATGAAACATGAAGGTCTACATGGATGACATGCTTGTCAAAAGTAAAATCATATGATCCCACGTCGAAGACCTCAAAGAGACCTTTGCCACATTTCGAAAGTATTAGATGAAGCTGAACCCGACAAAATATGCTTTCGGAGTTACTTCAGATAAGTTCTTAAGATTTATGGTGTCAGGCCAGAGGATCAAAGTCAATCTTGAAAAAATTCGGGCCATATGGGAGATGAACCCACTTAGGACTATAAAGGAGGTTCACTACCTCATCGGTCGAGTGGTGGTACTAAATCGATTCATCTCCACATCGATCGAGCATTGCCTTTCCTTCTTTCAAGTCTTAAAGTAGCCAAAAAATTTTAATGGGTCGAAGAATGCCAGCATGCATTTGATGAGCTAAAAAACTATCTCAGCTTTACACCACTCCTCAACAAGCTAAAGTCAGATGAAGAACTCTATTTATACCTAACAGTCTTTTCAGTTGCCGTAGTGGTTTGGGAGCAAGACAAGGTTTAGAAGCCTACTATTATGTCAACAGAACTCTCCACGATATCAAGATCAAATGCATCAGTTGGAGAAGCTCATCTTCATCCTCATCATTGTGGCTCGAAAGCTTCGGCCCTATTTTCAAGCACATCCTATTGTGATCTTCACTGATCAACCACTGAAGGCGATCTTGCACCGATCCAACACAACTAGCCGACTGGCTAAGTGGGCGATCGAGCTTGTAGAGTTCGAAATGGAGTTTAAACCTCAGTTCTCTATTGAAGTCCCGATCTTGACGGACTTTATCATAGAGTGCACCATTCCAGAGGACCAAGAAATGCCCGAACCAGTCCAGGACGTGATTGAACTTGTTGAACAAGGCTCCTCCAAAGAACTAAATGGATTTTGGGTGGTGCACGTAGATGAGTCCTCCAGTTCTGCTAGATCAAAGTAGGCCTACTACTCCTTGGGTCAGAAGGATTCATTACGAAGCATGTCTTGAGGTTCGACTTTCCAGCCATCAACAATAAAGCTAAATGTGAAGCTCTCATCATTGGGTTAAGGATTGCAAAGGAGCTTGAAGTGCCAAAGTTGAGGATCCACACCGATTCCCAGTTGGTGGCGAGATAAGTAAAAGGAGATGACGAAGCATGGGAGGAGAGCATGAAGAAGTATCTCCAAAAGGTGAAAGATGTAATCCCGATGTGTGCTAACTTTGATATTCAATAGGTACCCCGGACGAAAAATTTGATAGCTAATTTACTATCTAAATTGGCAACTTGGATGCCAAAGGATTTACCCCGAAATCATTCTTCTAGGTTCTGAAGAATCCTAGCACCAAAGTACCAGTCCCAGTCTTTAGATTGATGATGAATCAAGTTGGATGGACCCTTCATCTACCTTCTGTAAGATGGGACATTGCCTCCAAATTCAAAGAAGGCCCAAAAAGTCAAACATCAAGCATCTTGTTATGTACTCTATGAAGGCAAACTCTAAAAGTGGTCATTCTTGCTCCCGCTCCTCAAATGTCTCCGCCCCTCTAAAGCAGACTATGCCATGCAAAAAGTATATGAGGATATAAATGAAAACCATCTGGGCGGCAGATCATTGGCCTATAAGATACTCCGACAAGAATACTACTGGCCCATGATGCAACAAGATGTAGCTAGCTTCACTGAGTGATGTGATCGATGCTAACAGAATGCTAATATTTAGCATCGGCCAGCCATTCTATTAGCCTCGATTAGCACCCCTGGTCATTTGCTCAATAGGGCATGGACATCTTGGGATCTTTCTCATAGGCATCGGGTTAGAGAAAATTTTACTTATAGCTATCGACTACTTCACAAAATAGGTAGAAGCTGAACCTCTTGCCAACATCATTGAAGCCAAAGTGAAGGACTTTGTCTGAAAGTCTATCATCTATCGCTTCAGTCTCCCATATTTGCTGAATCATGGACAACGACCATCAATTCTTCGATTCCAAATTTGCTGAATTCTGTCAAAGCCTTCACATCTTTCATCATTTCACATCTGTAGGGCATCCGTAAGTCAATGGAGTAGCCGAAGTTACTAACCGCACACTTTTGCATGTGTTTGAAGGCTAGGTTGGATCGGATCAAGAGATCTTGAGTAGATGACTACATAACGTACTTTGGGCCTATCGAACCATCCAGAGACTACACATAGGAGAGACTCCTTTCAGCCTCTCCTTCAGAATGGAAGTGGTCATCCCAATGAAAATTTGACTCTCATCTCTGTGGGTTGAGAATTATAATGATCAAAGCAATGCAAAGTTGCTCTGGACCAACCTGGATCTACTCGAAGAAGTTCATGAGAAGGCACGGGTGAGGATGGCAGCTTACCAGCATTGGGTGGTATGATACTACAACTCTCTGTGTCTGCAGCAAGGAATTCAAAGTTGGTGGCCTAGTCTTATGGTGCGTCGAAGTATCACAACCTATGGAATGAGAAAAATTATCCTCGAAATGGGAAGGCCTCTATCTTGTAGATGAAGTCATCGACTCGGGGCCTATCATCTGAACAATTGAATGGAACACCCTTACCTCGATCGTGGAATTCAGGGAACCAATGAATATACTATCAATGATGTAACAATTATTTTCAATAAATTGATTCTTTTTAGGACACCTGATCATCTCCCAACTCTTGATGATGACCCAATTCCTATGAGAATCCTTGAGAAGAATTGAAAAAAAATGTTCAGCTAATCGAACCATCGAAGGCCTCCCGATTAAACCCTCACGAGTCCGAATGTGGATTGGCTAGTCTCTAAAGATGGGGGACTATCCAATCCCTTAGATGAGACTCCCCGTTAATAAAAGTTCCAGCGCCAACTTAGGGAAAGCGATAATTTTCTAGGGTGACTTAACTAACCTATAGGTTTATTTGCTGACGGAGATCAGGCATATCCTAAAGACAACGACCCAACAATTATGCAATAATACAGTTTTGAAAACTTTAGGCAAAACCACCACTATAGAGAAGAACTCATCCACGAAAAGGTACATACAAAATCCTTTCTTTTATTCACTTTAATATTTACAAAAGCGGTGCTAGACAGGTGCCACGCAAAAAAAATGGAAAGAAAGAGAAGAAAAGAAAGGAAAAGAAAAGGAAGCAGAAATGAAGCAGATGAGGAGGGGGCCTAATCCTCGTCCTTCGAAGAAAATGCCCTGACTTTCTCATCATTGTTCCCTGGGCGGAGGTAGTGTAGTCCAGCTACGGTATTAGATAGTTTATGCGGACTTTATAATTCTCAAAGCTCTGGATGAATTCGATGGCTGAAGCATCGAGGAGCTCTCCCTGGAAGACTTCGGAGGCCTTGTACTCCGTGATGTAGTAGAGCCGCACCTCAGTGAAGGTACTTCATCTTTAGACGAAGGTAGCCGCAAGAAGGATGCTTCATCTCTGGATGAATATAGTCAAGAGTTTCTTGAAGGTGCTTCATCTTCGGACGAATGTAGCTATGAGAAGGGTGCTTTATCTTCGGATGAATGTAACTAGGAGCTCCTCGAAGGTGCTTCATCTCTAGATAAATGTAGCCACGAGAAGGGCACTTTATCTTCGGATGAATATAGCTAGGAATTCCTCAAAGGTGCTTCATTTTCAGACGAATATAGCCATGAGAAGGATGCTTCATTACCCAACAAATGTAACAATGAGGGACCCCCCAATATTCATCGATCCAACTTACACGGGCTGGAGATCTCAGTGGCTAATAAGCGAGGGATAACTCATGAGGACCCTCGAAAGTCCCTCACTCTTCAACAAGTGGAGCAACAAGAGACCTTAGTCGTGTGGGAAGCGAAGGCTGACCCAAAGAGGACCTTCAGAGGGCTAACCCACGAAGATCCCTAAAATCTGTTAGACAGCAAATTGAAACTTTAGGTGACCTGAGAGTACAGGCTAATCCATCAGGACTCTCTTTCGATGCTTACCGATCTCAGTGACACAGATTGAAGACCTTAGCCATATGAGAAGCGGGAGTTGATCTGTAGGGACTCTCGAGTCCAAAGCTAAAGCTAACACATAAAAGTCTTGATGGATCCCCTAGAACGAAGTCTAAGACACGCCTAAGTTCGGATCGCATGGGTATAAGAAAATTTGAGCAATAAATGTGGTGAAATCAAAAAATTTTGATTTGAAAGTATTTATTTATAAGCTTATCTGATTACAGAAGTCAAGTCACGAAAATAAGCAACTAGAAAAGAGAGAGAGAGAGAGAATACATCATTTTCAATCGACGGAGCCTTGGTGCATTGCAAACTTGAAACATCCTCAATAGCCAAGCATTTCGAATGGGTGCCACCAACATTGGATATCTCAAGGAGGTCAGTATTCATTTTGGGGAAGAGTTGGGCGACTAGAGTTTTGCATTCACCAAAACTAGCTTCGAGAGCCTTGATAGATGCCTTCTTGGTCTGGAAGGTCGGCTCACATTGGGCAGTAGCAAGTAGGGAGTCCAAGTGCTTAACTTTGCCTTCGATGAATCTAACTGCTGCTATACTCCCCATCAATCTGATCCGAAGCTCTGCCATCTCCGATCTCTCTTTATTCACGGTCTGAAGGAGGCTATCAATGGCTATCTAGGCCGAAGCAAGTTCACTCCAAAGCTTGATGGCTGTTGACCACTCTTTCTTTATTGACCGATCAAGATCATCGATCCCTCGAGGCAAATGGAGCTCGCCTTAAAGTTGACTTATTTTGACCGTTGAAGCCCGCTTGGCTCCTTCGACAATCTTGGATGAGGCGATGGCATATTCTAGTTCAAAATTTGTCTCAAACTTCAAGAAGCTCCTCTCGACAAAGAGCTACCCATGCAACTGCGCCCCATCTGGATTCACTGGCCACCTGAATGAGCCTATCCCACTCTTCGATTAGCCTACGCCTCTCTGTGAGATGCTCCTTGAGAATTTGCTTGGAGCACATCCTCAAATGATTTATCTCAACCGAAGCTTCGTCATATTTCTTCTTCATCCTTAAGAACTTTCATCTGGCTTTGGTTGCTTCTTTTCTGGTCTTCTTAATGTCTTTTTTAAGGGCCTTGACTCGAGGCCGAATTGGTAAGGCAATCATTATGGATGAAGGTTCAACGTAATATTTGCATTGGTCAAACTAAGACAAACACATCACAATCATTATAAGTCGAAGGAAGTAAAACTATCTTTTTCATTAATATAAAATATTCATTATATCGATAGAAAATAAAAAAAGTTATAAAATCTAAATATCTATGATCTTGGCCTGAGGACTGGTGGAGGAACTTGAGGCAGCTTCGATGGGCTCCAATGGCGAAGAAGCTTCGACAGCAGATGCTGGCACACCCTTAGGCATTGGATCAAACCATGACCGTTCTCCAGTGGAAGCAAGATTAGGAGTCGAATCTCTCGCGGCTCCTTCCTCTTCCCCTTCTTCTCCTTCCTTTACATCCAAGAAGGCCAGGTCAAGGTCCGGAAAGCATGCCGTGATCTTTCTATGGCTGTCCACACGAAGTTTTCGGTCTGATCGACTCCTCACGAGTGCTAGCTCGTTGTAGAGTCCTTTTGACGGTCAA